>CABEEJ010003788.1:49657-75557 GCA_901482245.1 Timema douglasi
AGCTTGGTAGTAGTGGTCGGTGACCTTAAAAATACATCATGTTATTAAAAAGGCTGTTTTAACTTTTTTGATGAAAAAATATTGAGATTAATTCTTAATTTATTTTAGCACCGCGTCTTACTACCCGTATAGTTATACGCACATGTGTTAAGAAGGAGAAAGGTTGGATTCAGAGTAAGTGTATTCACATTTGCATGTTGAGAGTAGAAAATCATTTAAGAAACACCATTCTCAGTAGACCCTAACAGAATTCTAGTACCGAGGCCGTAAATTTTGAAATACTTACCAACAAAAAAAAAACAAATTATTATAAGTATTTGAATTAATGTTTTATTAAGGGTTGTTTGTAGGCCTCTATTAAGTTGATGGAATTACTAAATATATATTTGGTACGGGGTGCAAATTAAAACGTTGGACCACCCTGGTCTAAGGCATCACCCTCTCAAAAAACTAAGACTGTCTATGTCGAGAATATCGAGGTTCGAATCCCGGCTGGGTGTACTGAATATGGTTTTCCCTAAATGAATAGCTTTCCACTCTTATTCTATTTACCACGCAATTTAGTGTACACTTCTTCTCAATTTTGACCTTCCTCATCCCTAACACAGTAGCATAATTAGTAGATATGAACCCAATACGAATGGCTAGTAAGACACTGTGCTAAAAATGATATGTTTATGACTAAGGTTTGATTAACGAGTGAGGTGACCTGGCGGTCTAGGTGTAAGGTGTCAGACTTCTGTGCTGGGGGTCCGGGGTTCAATCCTTGGTCCCGGCAAAGATTTATCTGATTACCAAACCCTTCCTTCACCTCTGGCAAGACGTGTATTAATCACACCTGGTGAATTTGTGGAATGCCAGGCCTCCCCCGTGGTTCGGATCCCACGTTAAACTGTAGGTCCTCCGTTTCATCTCACAATCACTCTAACATTACACATTAGTGTAAAAGTATAACCCGAACGGGTAGTAAGACTCAGTGCTAATAATAATAATAATAATAATAATAATAATAATAAACTAGTGTGCTTTGTAATGTGTGGGGATTGGTGTAGGTATTTATACAGGATGATTCACCCGGATATTAGCAAATATTTTTTTAATTATCTCATGACCGGAAAGTCATATTTGAATAATGTAAAACATACCTTGGCCCATGACAAGAAATAATATATCGTAGAAGATTCTGGAAGTGCCCGCCACCCACACTCATATAGTATTCCACATACGTGCTAAGTCCCAAGTGAATCACCTTATACTTGCGGTAAGACCTACTTTTAATGATGGCCTGTAAATAGTATTTTCTTTCCGTAGAGTGAACATAATAACCACTAATTAAAATTCACAGAAACATATTTAATTTAAGAAGATGACAAGATGGTGATGATTTATGACAAGATTAACACTAAGTTTATGAATGTTAGTAGCAACAACCTAATATCAAGAAATTTGTAACTAAACAAAATTGTTAGAAGTATATTAGGTTTACCTGCTTAATAGACGTCGCTACGAAAACTATGTAGACGCAAGAAGTGCTATAGCATGTAGCGCAGAGGGCTACGTTCACAAATTGCCTGGAAATAATAATAATAATACATTTATAGTCAATATTGTTACTGCACAATTTTATTACGAAACATTCGTATAGATTTTTTAATTTATAAATGTCAAATTTTTAAAATCAGTAAAACTACCCTCAAACAGTTTTTTTAAAACAAGAAAATAATGCTATTTATAACATAAAACATTCCTCATATATATGTTTTGAATAATATCGTAAATTCTTTCTTTTTTTAACTGAAACTTTTCTAAAACTAATAATAAGTAACCTAGTTTTGTATGAATAATTTTTAGAAAAACAATCAAGAATCATTATTTATGAAGTAAAATACTTCCCATAGACTCATTTTAAACAAAATTATCAGAAACATTTTCAAAACATTTCAAATTATCCAAAACTAGTATTTTAGAAATAATTTTTATTTATTTAAAACCTGTATAATTATACTGTAAACTTTTATTCTGTAAGCATCTCCTCAGGTCTACATTTTGAACACAATTGTCAAATTCATTTTTTAGACGAAATGTTCAAAGATCTGTCATCAGTAAATTATCTTATATTTAAAAGATAGAATCAAAATATTGATCATACCTCAAGGTTGTGACTAAATAGCGTCTTTAATTAATTAATTAATTAATTTAATTAATTTTGACCAAAATCCACAAAAACGATTCGGCTGTAACTCCAGGTACATATACACAGAATTGAAGGGTACGTTTTTTAGGAATTGGCGGTGTGGTGAGGAGGGGGGCAAAAAACGTAAGGATTCATCATAATCTCAATGTCTAAAATGTACACGATTACAATACTGTATTTATATGAGAAAGTAATAAACCAATAAATAGAAGCACAGTATTTATACTAAATCAGTTTAGTTTATTTGAGGTTCCAACCTATTTTAATAAAGCCTGTAATCCTAGAGCAAATGACAAAAATATAAAACTAAAGGTAATTTCTTTTGTATGTAAAATATAAATGATAAACTACAATAAAATTTTAAGATGAAGAGTCTAACAGCTAGGAAGCTAATAGATCTAATCTCACATATCCATACGTAAAGTCATGTGATCTGCAGCGGTCAATTTGGATATATATTATAAATACCTATACAATACAAAACGGAGGACAGCAACGCTATTAAGTATATATGAAAGGTAAAACTAAGGGGTTGAGTAAATATAATTATGGAAATCAGTTGTATCTGAATCCTATTCAAATAAATAGAAATTTACACCTGGACAAGGGAATAAATTAAGCAGCCATTGTTTTGGTTTGACTATCCAGGAAGTAATCTCGTGCTCTGGATAATTTTACACTCATATCTTAAGGCAGAATCTGTGATGGACGTGTGGATATCATCGGCTACTAATAATATAGTTACATGTTATCAATGTTGTCCGTAAAAATCTTCTTCTTGTTATAGTACTTAGACAAAGGTATTTATATAAAGAAACTTTGCAAAACACAATCCACATTGTATGTTTTGGAAAAGCATTTGAATTCCACAGAAAACAAATAAATCAAAGCAGCTTCAAATAAATTTAAAATATATTATAATGTTTATTTGGAAAAAATTATGCTAAGATGACAAATAAGTTATTCTAATTAAAAACAATATGTTTGCAATTTTTATAACCAAAAACTCCTTTGGTCGAAATACAAAATATATTGTTTCAATTGATAAGTATCATTTGATTTTCAAAATAAGGTAATATCAACTAAACGGTTTTTGAATATCTATCGTGGGGTTTGCTTTTTCTCTTCGTTTAAAAAGTTTTTGGTAAAATTCCTCAATGCACGTGATAAATATTCAAGAACTTCAGAGATTACAATTTGTAGGAAATTAAACTAAATCTATCTACTATTTATATTTTCCAAAAACATTGTTTTGTCACATGAAAAATTGCAAAAATTCAGATCTAAGCTTAAATCTAAGGTAGACACTGCTAACAACCTTCCAACCGTTAAACTATCACTGTAAAAGAGGAAAATGACCTTTCACCTGATGATACATTTTCAGACCATGCCCAAAATCGAACCTGGCACCGTTAACACAGTACTCAGACACGCTACCTTTGAGCTAAGGTCTGGGGACAGCCTCGAGTCAATTTAGAACAAGTTACGGGTCTCTCGTGCTCGGGACTTACTTGGACACTTGAGCCAGTTTTTTCAGCTGAGGTGGACCGCTCTTGAAGGCTACCTCAGCCGTCTCAGAAAAAGTCAGGGCAGCAACCTTCTCCCTCAGGCACAGGATTTGTGACGACCTCACCTATCTCAACAGAAATGAAAGGTTAGATATCCTTAGAAGGGAATACGATTCAAATCCCGATGTGAACGAAATTAACCCGTTTTTAATTTTAAGTTTGGTTTTTCCTTTGAAAAAATATAGTTTTTTTTATGTAACGATTCTTACTGTCCTTCCGGGATGTCCACAATTAATATCACTAATGGTGACCTGGCGGTCTAGGGGTAAGATGTCAGACTTCTGTGCTGGCGGCCGGGGTTCAATCCTCGGTCCCGGTACAGATTTATCTGATTACCAACCACGTTAAACTGTAGGTCATCCATTTCATCTCACAATCACCCTACCATTACACATTAGCGTAAGTGCGTATAGCCCGAACGGGTAATAAGACGCGGTGATAATAATAATAATAATAATAATAATAATAATAATAATAATAATAATATCACTAATGGGGTATAAATGAGGAAGGCAAAATTTTTCGGAATTGTACTCGTATTTTTTGAAAGGAGAGTGGGGAGCCATTTAGTCTAAACCAAACTACAGAAACTTGTCCGGGATTCGAACCCTGATATCTACGTCCTCTTCAAACTAGACTATATGAGCCTGACATTTAGTCTGCGTGCCCACTGTTGCGGGAATGACTTGGGTTATTGTTACTATGAATATATATTGAGAGAGTGGTGTCGATTTTTTTTAAATGCGTTTTAAACTATTATTTTTGCTGCTCAAAGTTTAGAACAAAGCAATGAGTTATTCTTACAAACATTGTCATTATAGACCGACTAAAAGAAGAGCTATTCTTATTATTACCACCACGTCTTACTACCCGTTCGGGCTATACGCACTTACGCTAATGTGTAATGGTAGGGTGATTGTGAGATGAAATGGAGGACCTAACAGTTTAACGTGGGATCCGAACCACTGTGGAGACTTGGAATTCCACACATTCACAAGATGTCTTATCAGAGGTTAAGGAAGGGTTTGGTAATCAGATAAATCTGTGCTGAGACTGAGGATTGAACCCCGGACCCCCAGTACAGAAGTCTGACATCTTAACCCTAGACTATCTAGTCACCCCTAAAAAAGAAGTGCTAAATAATTACAATAATCAAAATACATTTTTTCTTGTCACCACGTATCACTCACTACTACCTGTTCGGGTTATAGGCCTACTAGTGTGAACAAATTTTACCCTGATTAGTTGAAGACGAGTAAGGTTGAATTCAGAGGAAGTGTATCCGAATTCACGCGGAAGGAGAGTAGAAAACCATTTAATAAAAAAAAAACTCAGTGTCTTCGAACGGGATTATAATCCCAATCTCCCCGTAATCCCCGATTAGAGTGCTTAATAGAGAGGATGCTAGAAAATTATATTTACAGTTTTTTTTTACTAAATTAAATATATACTAATCCACTAACTAATTAACAGATATTGAATTACCAATCGAGGAAATGTAGACACATAAAATCCAAAAGTACTTTCTTTAGCAAAGTATCCATTCGATAATATTGGATAAAAGTTGTAAATATTATTTTCGTATATTCTTTATATATCTATGACCGATCGGACACGTGACGGGGAAAAAAGAACTACATTATGTCATAACACATGTGTACATTGTCAATGTAACCGTACAGTACGTTTACTCTGAAAAGTAGCAATTTTTTGGGGGGGTGGGGGATTGGGGGAGGATTAAACTGTGCTTTAGCTTATTAGATAGGATCATAGTATAATTCAGTGTTGTATAACTGTCAGCCCGCAGGCCAAACGAGGCCCGCGTTTACAGAAAATGTGGCCCTCAAAGTGTACTGGTGGATAATTAAGGCAAAATCCTCGGTGGCATATGTGAAATATTTAATTAGTAAAATAAAATATTATCTGTTTAAATGGGTTATTGTTGTATTTTATTATGCATTTATTTGATTAAATAAAATGTGTGTAAATATATATTTATAATACTAAGTTGTTTTGTAAAAGTGTAAATGCGTACGTATTTCATAATACAATTTTACGATAGTAAACTTTTTTTATCAGAAAAATTTAAAGGATTCCAAACAACTAAAAATACAATTTTAATATTGTTTAAGTATTTAAAGTTTTGTAAGCACCGCATCTTACTACTCATTAGAACTATGCGCTAATAGTTTACTAAATGTTATTTGTAGGCCAATATTGATGAGAAGGAAGGGGGTAAGGCCTAGTAAAGTTGTATAAGTAGGTGGAGTAGAGCTGAGAAAAGTACAGAACGTAAAATATCTTGGAAGCGTGATTGAGGCAACAGGTGAAATTAGAGAGGATGTAATGAGAAGAAGACAGCAGGGGAAATTGTTCTATAGTTGTGTAAGAGACTTGTTATGTAGAAGAGATGTCCCCTTGAAGTGTAAGGAAGTGTTATACAGGGTGCACTTTGTAACTATTGTCACATATGCAGCAGAAACATGGACAATGTAAGAGATATTACAAAGTGGAGGTCATGGGAATGAAGTTTGTGGGGAGCATGTTAGCTATCACGAGGAGAAATAAGATTAGAAATTAAGTTATCCATGAATGAGTGGTGTATACAGGGACTTTATAAGATAGCAGGGCCCAGAAAGTATGTTAGTGAAAGGATAAGAATGGAAGTAATTAAAGGAGGAAGAATGGTGGAATGCTAGAGGAATATGGAGGCATTTCACTAAACTGATCTATCCACAGGCTAGAAACAGTTGATGATAATGATGATGATGAAGTCATATATTAAGTTGTTGGGATTTCTAAATATATTTAGGACCCGTGGTACAAACTGATAATTTGTACCTTGGGATGAAAAACGTTGGACCATCGTGGTGTAGCCCTTCAGGTAAGACTGCTACCTTACAAGGTGCACGAATTGTATCTCGTTCTGGGGTTGGGTGTAAAATGTAAGTGTAATGTCCTTACGAGTATGTGGATACAATGCGTGCAGACTAAGCCGACCAGAACGGTTACCACCGTGCCGAAAACCAGGCCGGCGTTCCTGAAGGCGTGGGGCATAGCCAAGATACCGGTTCCTAGGCTGCATTTCAGGAGATGTACCAGGGAGCCTGTGTCGCTGAAAATAGTAACAGAACAGATCAGAAACGGAGGAGTTTCAAAACACGCTCATCGCAGATAATACTAAAATTCAGGTCAACAAATTTGAGAAACAAATGAAAAAAATATCTGAAAACTGAAAAATGACACCTGGAGACGGGAATCGAACCCGGGGCCTTTGACTTAGTACGCCAATGCTCTAACCACTGAGAAGAATGACTCTGGGCACGAGACGAATCCTGGATAGCTCAGTGGTTAGAGCAGTGGTGTACAAAGCCAAAGGTCCCGGGTTCGATTCCAGTATCTAGGTATCGTTTTTCAATTTTCAGAATATGATATCTTGATGGAGAATTCCTCAATAAAAAGCATGAATAATATCTTCGGCTATCTGATTAGAAAAAAATTAGTTAAACTAATCCCAATAATGTTCCTATTTTTAAATGAAGATTGATTCGGCTCTGTGATCTAAAGATCAGAGTTTCTGAATACAAATTCCCGGTACTTCCAGATTTTCTCTGAAACACTGGGTATGGAACGTGGTGAGCTCAATAGGTTTAATTAATTAATTAGGCTCTAGTTAGGTTCAGGATCACTACTGGTTCCGCACCTTGAATCACTATCATCACTTCATCTAAATGCTGGCACTACGTGTGGAGACAGCCTCCATTGGTGTACTCTGGGCAACTTTATGTGCCACCGGGGAGGCTAAAACTTTGCACACACAGACAACTGAACGAGATACATCTCTTCTGGTTAATGATGCCATACACGAAAAATAACCAAAATAAACCTGATGGGTTCAGGAGGAGCAAGGTAAAATTAGAAGAAATATTCCAACATATCGTCACCCAAGAGATGTAGTGGCGTTACTACCAACATGGCCATTTTTAGTTATTAGCACCATGATATTCGTCTTGATAAGAAGTATATTGTGACATAGTAGTTTATCTGTATCGATAACCGTGTTGGAGATGAAACATTTTACGTAGTGACGTATCTACTTTGAAAAGGTGAGGGGAAAAAAAAATCAAGTGGTAGGAAATTTGTTGTTGTTGTTGTTGTTTTAAAGGTCATATCTATACATTCTTGGCCTGGATTCGATCCTTTATATTATCTTCACCGAAAAACTATACTAGACCATGATGACAACTTAGTCCACGTGCCCATCGATTTGTTTTCTAAATATTATTTTATTAAATTAAGACAAATATCTCTTAGAACTATTTATTCAAGGTTGTACAGTACACTTTCTAAATCATAGGTCAAGAATTGTCCTGGCCTATTCAGCTATGACTCACATCAGTGGTCACATGGTCTAGGACATCTATCTCTACCGAGACAGAATTGCTTGGACAGGTTAAAAACTTGTCCAAATTCATCGGAGGGTGGTTTTCCATACGTGATACTTGTATAGCACCATGTGTCCATCCTCCGTTACCCCTCTCCACACTAAAGTGGGTAAATTTAATCAAAGCTACCCTCCAAATCTATACCTCTCAGATTAGTTATTTTAGCACCCCGACGTATTACCCTTATGGGATATACGCATATGTATTATTATGCTACATCTTGTGAATGTGGGGAATGCCAGGCCTCCACCGTGGTTCGGATTCCACGTTAATCTGTAGGTCCTCCATTTCATCTCACAATCACCCTAGCATTACACATTAGCGTAAGTGCATATAACCCGAACGGGTAGTAAGGCGCGGTGCTAATAATAATAATAATATTATTATTATTATGCTAATGTGTTAAGGATGTATAAGGTTGAAATTAGAAGAAGTGTACCCCAATTTTCATTAAAAGAAATCAGAAAGACATTTAGGAATAGACACCTTCAACAAGCCTGATCAGGATTTGAACCCCAATTTTGCCGTCTTCAGTAGTGAAGTCTGTTTCGAGAGTGACGCCTTATACCATTATATCTCTAAAGCGGGTACCTCTTGGTTTGTCATTGATGACCTTGAGGTTAAAAGTTATAACAACAAATAAAATAGCTCAGCTATAAAGAGGGACCTCATAATAAGCTTTAATTAACCACTTCAGTGACCGCATGGTCTAAGGCATCACTCTCGCAATAGACTGGACTGCTGATGACGGGAATATCAGGGTTCAATCCCAGTAGCGTTTACTGAAGGTGATTTTTTCCTAAATTGTGATACATTCTTTCCAAGAAAATGCGGGTGTACCTTCTATAAGTTCAACCTTCCTTATTAATAGCTTATTAGTGTAATTAGTAAATAGGCATATATCCAGAAGGGGTAGTAAGACACGGTGCTAAAAGAAAAAAGTAATTCTGCGTAAGGAAATATGCAAACCTAGTCCTTTCTCCATTTATGTGAAGGATATTGTGCTTGGTGACCTGGCGGTCTAAGGATAAGGTGTCGGACTTTTGTGTTGGGGTTCCGGGGTTCAATCCCCGATCCCGGCACAGATATATCTGATTGCCAGACCCTTCCTTCACCTCAGACAAGACGTGTATTAATCACAACTTGTGAAGGTGGGGTATGCCAGGCCTCCACCGTGGTTCGGATCCCACGTTAAACTGTAGGTCCTCCATTTTCATCTCACAATCACCCTACCATTACACATTAGCGTAAGTGCGTATAAACCCGAACGGGTAGTAAGACGCGGTGCTAATAAAATAAATTGTGCTTTATAGCTATGTGACTGGTATGGAATATTAATTTCTTCTTAGTAGGCTGGTTGAATAATTTTATCATTAGATCAACCTGTTCGGGTGTTCCACAATCCTGTTCTCGAAAGGGTTGTAGCTCTCTGGTGGTTTCGCACGGGACGGTTCGTTTTCTGTCAGCTGTAATCTGTTGACATAACAAAAACTTAAGTAAATATTGTCATAAACCAGATAAATTGTATCTAAATTATACTGTTTTATTTTAGAAAAAACCTTTTTAAAGATATATAAATTTACTACAAAAAGTACATACGTACTTTCTCAAATATAAAATTCAAATTTTCAAAAATAAACCATTAGTAACAATCCGTGAATTAATGTATCTATAAGAAGCAATTATAGTGTTATTTATAATTTTAAACGCTCCACAGATGTATATTTTGAACTATATCATAAATGTAATATCCGAAAAATCTCAAATTTTAAATATGTAATTAGTAAACAATCGTATGAATAATTTTCAGATATATATATATATATATATACTTCTGATCAAAATTGTTTGAGACATTTTCGTAAAAATTTAGGATTTTCAAAATTATGTCATCAGTAAGCTAATCTAAATTTTAGAGCTAAACTCAAAATTAATATCGGTTTTGAACAAAATCCATAAAATCGTCTATGCTCTAGCTCTGCTAACATATACAAAAAGAGATGTAGGACCAATTTTTCTTGGTTTCGGGGCATTTAAATCTAAATATCCATCACAATCTTGATGTAAATAAATAATTAAAGTACTTTCTCTAAATAAGGAATTCAAAATTGTATTGTTATTAAAGTTAAAATTTACAAGTAAGCGTTGAGAAGAGTACTTACGTGGAGCTGAAATTATTTATATCCACTGGTATGACGGAGATAGATGAACCTTTCGTATCGGATATTTTGGATTCCATGATAAGAATAATACAAGATCGCCTATTGTAGAACCTTATAAACATAAAATATAGAGGTTAATATGATTACTTATCTACAAAATACTTCAACTCATATATTAATATAGATAAATGTATACAGTCTGATTTAAATAGGAATAAACTTTTTGACATTTAAAAATTTTGCTAAAACAATGATCATAGAACTCGCTCAATAGTAGCGAATGGTCATCGCTTGCAATAGAGTGGGATTCCGATGATTGGCTTTGAGAGACAGTTGGGTGCACTGGAAGGTTTCTTTCTTAAATGGTTTTCAAACCTCCTTCCACGCAAATGTAGGTACCTTCCCTCTAAATTCAATCTTCCTAATTCCTAACACATTAGTGTAGATAGTACATCCACGCATTCCTTCTACTTGTCCTAAGATGCTCTATACACCAACATAAGAGTACTTTTCTTTTAGAACCGCGTCTTAATAATTGTTCAGAGTATAAGATACTAACTACGCTAATGGTATTATGGATTAGGAAAGTAGAATGTATAGGAAGTGTATCCTCATTTACGTGGAGGGAGAGTGGAAAACCATTGTGGGTATAATACTCTCAGTACATCCGACCAAGTCTAGAACCTTTGTCTCCCCGTCATCGGCAGTCTAATCTTCTGCGAGAGTAATGCCTTAGACCATGCGGCCACCGATGCGGGTAGGAGAGTACTTGAGTTGTAGAGTCACAGAGTGATCAATATTGCATGAGTGTATTTTATTACAAGGTAATTAATTACTTAATATGAAGGTTAGAGATTGTAAAGACAAGAAGTTTAATTTACTGAGGAAGTACATTCGTATTAGCGTGGAAAGAGAGGGTGAAACCCTCTGGATAAACCCGGCCGGGATTTAATACCCAATTTCTGTATGAGCTATTTAAACAACCAATTACACAGTTTACACAATTATTTCATTTTTACAATAAGGTTAAAAATAAAGTTCAAGGATGATAATTAATTATATTTACAATTCTTAATTTGTAAATAATAAGAGAAATCATTCTAATCTAACTATACGTACTTTGGTATCTAAAAAATATCCACTCATTATGATTTGAAAATAAATAATTAAACATTACTTATAAAACTCTTAAAGTGATATATTTAAAAATATTACATAGCAATGAAAATTGTTAATTTTCACTTAGTGAAAGCTCCTTAAGGCGAAAATGTATGGAACATGAGAAAAAGCCAGCGTTTTTACAGTTTTTATAGTGAAACTTTTTTTTTATAAAATGTTTCTTCAGTAGACACAGAGTTTTATTTTCTTCACTTGGTGATATCGACAGTTGTTGAATATCTGTCATGAGAATAGCGGCATTAGATTATAAACTTTTATAACTAAGATTTTAAAAAAATTCAATAAATTACAGGACAACCTTGAGACACATTCAAGAACTGTTGATATCACCACGTGAAGAAAATTAAACTCTGTTTCTACTGGATAAATATTTGATTTATTTAGGACAAAAAAAAGGTTTTGCTATAAAAACTGCAAAATTCTTTACTTTTATCGAGTCCACTGCACTCCCACCTTATTGGTGACACATGGGAGAGCACTAAGAAGAGTTTCACACATTTACAAATCTCTGATTATTATTTATGAAATGGTTTGATATTATTTAATATTGATCTCACCAAAATTTAGACGAAAGTTCTGACCAGTTAAAACAATTACTTTTTAAATTTAAAGTGTTTGAAAAAATAATTGATAAGCTACATTAAACCAAATTAAAGCCATCCACTACCATCCTAAAATATTTTGTTGTGAGTATATGAAAACATAACTTCATTTCATAGAGGAAGTTTAGATATAGTTCTAAGTTTATACTATTACTAGCACCGCGTCTTACTACCCTTTCGGGTTATACGCACTTACGCTAATGTGAAATGGTAGGGTGATTGTGAGATGAAATGAAGGACCTACAGTTTAACAGTAAAATCCGAACCACGGTGGAGGCCTGGCATTCTCCATATTCACAAGATGTCTTGTCAGAGGTGAAGGAAGGGTTTAGTAATCATATAAACCTTTGTCGGGACTGAGGATTGAACCCCGGCCGCCTGCATAGAAGTCTGACACCTTACCCCTAGACCGCCAGGTCACCTCTAAGTTTATTATTTTTTTCTTTAATCCAAGAACACATTTTTGCGTAAAGCAATGTTGATTTTTTTTTTTAATTTTGAATCCAAAATTTATGCTTTTTAACTTGTCAGAAACCTGCTGATAATTTTCGACTACATTTAGTTGAAAACGTATTTGAAAAAATATCAAACCACTTCTTAAATAATGCAGGATTTTTTAAAAGTCTGCAACGCGTCTCAATGATCTATCCTGTAGCATCTTTGATACTATGTTATTTACCTGAAGTTGTAAATAAATCCCTTACCTCAAAAGGGTTTTATTCCATTTATTCTTCAAAGTATTTTTCTCACTTAAGTTGGTAACAATTCCTGGAGCTGCAAGTTGCACGCCAGCAACTAACCTTACGGTGTGCTACCTACAATGGGAGGAAAATATTGCCGTGATAACCAAGCCGATGATTAAGTTAATTAAAGCACTGTTGCAAAGTTATACAAGGTCTTATCGTATATATATATATGTGGTTTATTATTACCCATGTACTCACTGAAATGTAAATACAATCAAAGCCAGTGTTTTAACTGCTCTGACGAACGTGGTAATTTATTGATGGATTATGTATGACCTTACTCGTAAAATACTTCTAATTAATAAGATATTATTGGGAATTAAAATTTGGTTTTAATTTAATTTCTATTCAAGGGAATGGAAAACAAATAATTTTTTGGAATAAATGTGCTTTAATAAATAAAACATAAATGGAAAATTAAATACTCATGGAGTCAGCCTAAAATTGATCTATACATGAACGAGCGGTCACCGTCTGTTAGTGAAGATAGTGCAAACTTATACGGATATATAGTGTCATGTGGTCAGCAAAACGAGCCCTTCGGCCGTTAAACTCAGTTTTTTTTAGACTGGAGCCACTACTTTACAGAATATCTTGAAGCGCTGGGGATCGAACCTGGGATCTCTGAATTTGTTTTTAAGAAGCTTGACAACTTTTTTTTGTCTCAGAATTTTTTCAAAAATATAAAGAGAACTAGATATAAAATTAAATACAAATAAACAATAAAATCTTTTCTTTCAAAGAGATTATGAAATAAACCTCATCGGTGATCTGGAGGACTAAATGTCAGACTCATAAAGACTGGTTTCCCGGTGAAGGGGGAGGTTTAAGTTTTGATTCTATACGAGTGTACCGAGGGTGATTTTTCCTATCTAGTTTCCCATCAAGGAATTGTGGATGCATTTCCACTAAATTCAACCTTACTCATCCCTACCTAAGACAGTGTAATTATGCGGGTACCAGATGTGGTAGTAAGACGGGGTGCTGTGTGTTCGCCGAGCTCGACGATCGGAAGTCAATCGTTGTTTGTTTATACGTGCGCCCAAATACGCCCAAATACGCTGCCCAAATAGAACGGGCCTCTACTAATGCCAGAAACACTATGTTAGGAAAAGAAACCTGACAGAGGTCTAAGAAATGAACCAAAAACTATTAATTTAGCTTGAAATAACGTAAAAATATATGTAAAAATTAAGTTTTAGGATGTTTATAAGGCCCAACCATTTGTTTAAATTTTGTTATTGAAAGTCGTCACAATTTCCCGAAAAAATTTAATATTTTTACCTTTTATCACTTATATTGAGAAAACTAGGTGAGCCAGTGAAAAAAGATGCCGAGTCATTTTTGTAGAACATATAATTTTCTACAAAATGACAGTATGTGCATGTATCTAAAATTAATAGTTTAAGAGCGACAGCCAATCAAAGTTTCGCTTTCGGTGGCCGTGTAGTCTAGCGCGATACTCTTTCAGTAGACTAGACTGCTGAGTAAGGAGAGATCAAAGTTCGAATCTCTGTCGGGTGTACTGAGGGTGTTTTTAAATAGTGGTTTTCCACTCTCCCTCCACGCAAATTCGATTACACTGCTCTAAACTAAACCTTCCTAATCTCTATCACATTAGCTTAATTAGTGCATAAGCCTACAACAACAAAAAAGGTACTAAGACGCAGTGCTAAAAAAAAAAGTTTCACTTTTAAAACTCCCGCATTGAGGTGAATTTACGCTTGTGTTCGGCGCGCAATAATTAGTAGCACTTGATTTCATAATAAATATGCTTATTTGTAATGTTGGATCATAACTTGTGAATGTGTGGAATTCCAGGGCTCCACAGTGGTTCGGATCCCACGTTAAACTGTAGGTCCTCCATTTCATCTCACAATCACCCTACCATTACACATTAGCGTAAGTGACGTATAACCCGAACGGGTAGTAATACGCGGTGCTAATATTAATATTTTTTTTAATGTGACGTCACACATTTTTCTACTCCCCCTCACTCGTCACACTTAGTCACGCCGAGCACTAATAAAGCCTCCCTCCTCCGCATTCCTGATATGCAGGCCGTTTATGGACAGCCCAAGGACCCCACATACTAATAAGTAGATGCTTGACAAGCATGGTGCTTACTCAAGCATTTTGAGTGTCTGCAAGAGTGATTGATACATTTTCTTTGATCTTGAATAATATCAAACGTGTTTGATTTTTTGTCTTCAAGCAAGAGTTTGCACAAACGTACCTGATAGTGTTTATTGTTGTTCTTGTTAATTATTATTATTATTATTATTATTAGCACCGCGTCTTACTACCCGTTCGGGCTATACGCACTTACGCCAATGTGTAATGGTAGGGTGATGTGAGATGAAATGGAGGATCTACAGTTTAACGTGGGATCCGAACCACGGTGGAGGCCTGGCATTCCCCAAATTCACAAGTTGTGATTAATACACGTCTTGTCAGAGGTGAAGGAAGGGTTTGGTAATCAGATAAATCTGCTTGTTAATCACGTCTGTGGAGTGCTAGCAGCCATGACGAGTGTATGCGTCTCGGAAATAACATATTCCTGGACTATACGCCTGACGTGTAGAAGTGATTCGAACATGCTTGTCAAGCACATTAATTGTGAAGCATGCTTGACATTTTATGTGTCTCTTCAAGTATCAATATACTATATTATTTCTGTACTCGCTTTGGTGACCGCGTGGTTTAACGTACATTTCTCACAGTAGACTAGATCGCCGATGACGGGAAGATCATGGTTTGAATCTTGGATGGATTTACTGAGGTTTTTTTTTTTTTCAAAATGGCTTACCATTTTCCCTCCACGCAATTGTGGATTAACTTCTTTTTAATAAAATATTACTAGCCCCTAAAACCATGTGCGTGATCAGTACATAGCCCGAACAGGTAGTAAGATCTGATGCTAAAAAAAAGTATTGTTGTATTAATATTAAATTCCATTATTAAAATAATAACTTATTTTAAGTTTCAATTAGATACTAAAAGTTAATATAAAAATCATCTAAAAGTCAAACAAGAAACAAAGAAAATTCTCGCACGTTCCTGAAACATTAGTACATATATTTATGATTTGCTTTGTACATCAGTTGGTACGTGTAAATTACATTCTAATTATATTACAGACCTTTCTTTAGTTAATGTATTACATTCAGACAACGTTAGTTTGTATAGTCGGCTTTTTAATTTCATTCTAAATATAAATAGGTTGGTATAGGGACGAACAAAATATATGTCTTCGTGGTTATCTCGTAAACGAAATTCGTGCTGAGTTAGGGCAAGGTTATGTGAGTCATACCTGGATTGAACGCTTAGAAAAATAAATAAAGTAGCATCGGGAATGATTCGAATACAAGTGTTCCTGGCTTATTGAATAAAATGTCTTCAGTGCTATTGAAGAAAGAAGGAGAAGTAAAAGGAATATTTTCGTTCTCTGTTGGTATTACTATGGCTATTGACGTCTGATCTTTTCGAAGTTCGAACGGATCACTTGTAAAGGAACCTTCCTTGTGACGTGTGGTCTTGTGTTCGTGCGGGAAATAAAATGGCGCAACCAATTCTAACGTGTGCAGGCATCATTGCAATAACTGTGCTTTCAGTATCCTCTAATAGAATATTAGTTATTATAGATTTTTATTTTTAAATATTTGTCCTGCAGGAATGAACAGGAATTGATCCAGCACCAAACCTTTATTTGTGAATTTTTTTTATGTGTTTTTAAAATAATAATGTTTATAGGCTTTAATCATTTAACAATTTCAATTAGGTCTAGGGAGGGAATGTGTTTTAAAATAAAATAAAAAAATTATGACAATATTTTAGTTCAAATTTTCTACACATTCATTTGTTCTTTAGTATTTTTTTTAGCATCACGTTTTAGTATCAGTACGGGTTGTACACCTATGCACTAATCACACTAGTGGATTTGGGATTAGGAGGGTGTAGAGGAAATGCATCCGCATTTATGGGAAGGGAGAGAGGAAAACCACTTAGAAAAATCCACCTTCAGTGCACCCGACCAGGATCAAACCCTGATATCCCCGTCCTCGGCAGTTTAGTCCAACGCGAGGTAGACGTTATACCCCGCGGCCACCAAATCAGGTAAATTTGTTTTTGATTTATTTTGCTAAATTGTTGACGTTTATTTACCAATTTTTATTTAAAATTTTATAGGTTTTTAGCACCGTTTCTTTCTACCCGTTCGGGTACTAGTTTAAGGAGCTTGTGTTCGATTTTCATTACGTGTGAAAATTTCTTAATTTTAAAACTAGATTGTTCCCTTTACTGAAACGGTAAATTAACCTAATGGGATTTAGCTGTTGTATTTGTCCAAGAATTAAACAAATCTCTATCACCCATACATTTGGACTGAAATGTGCAACCATAATAATATTTTCTTACTTTCGGGAGAAAATAATTACTGGAAAGTTAAAAATAGACGCACTGACTATAGAAGGTGAGGCATTTAATTGTAGACATCAGAATAACCCGAAAATGAAGCATTTTATAAACAATTTCTCGGTAAAAAAAATTAGGGGTAAAGAGAAGAGCACTAGTTTTTTTTTTTTAGAAGGTTATTTCAAGGTCAACTGTTTTTAAATGTAAACCTATAATTTTGTTGTGACATTTTACTCTTAAAAAACTTAAGCGCTAATGGCTTTAGGGATTAGGAAGATTATATTCAGAGTAAGTGCACCTGCATTTGCGTTGAGAGTGGTAACCCAGTATTGAAAAATCATCCTCAGCACACCCGACTGAGCTACGAACCTCAATCTCCCCATCATCGGCAGTCTAGTCTACTACGATAGTAGCACTTTAGAACGGGTGCACTCGAATTGTGGAATAAAGTTTACCTGTCTGCCGGTTCACATGAAATTGAGAACAACTGTAATCCCACTCAACTCCGAACCCTTAACCTAACCTCCATTTTCCATTTCAAATGAACTCATTATGAATTAAGTTTTACTTCTCAGTTCGTTTAAAGATATTACCAACCTCTAATGAATTGTCCCGCAATTCGTGTGCTACCGTATTAGTTGCTTCGCAATCCATGTGCACCGTTTAGATCATGCGGCGACCGAAGCGGGTCACTTTTTATTCAAGAAATTTACTACGTTAAGTTAAATCCAATATTATTTATAAAATTACTTAAATAAATGTACAAAATTTAATGTAATAAAACGCACTTGCATAAAAATTATTATAAAAAAATACAAGTTTAAACATCTTGAAAATTATATCATTAAGAAAATGTTTCAGGAAAAAGTACTTTGTTTTTTGTGTAAAATATTTTTTTAAATATTAATAGGTTTTCATTTAAAAAAATTTGACCTTAAATTAATCTTAAAGACGCACGTTAAATCAAAACTAACTAGTACTATTCTCTTTCTCCCATAAAAATAACAATATATTGGACCAAGCATTTTTTTTTTCAAAAATGCTTCGTTTTTGGAATATTCTGGTAGCGCAACTTAAATGTATCACTACAGTAGCCCCATGGATTCTTTGGTGCTGACTGACAGTTCACAGCTGACTCATGACAGTCAACATTTAGGTATATACCTAAATTTTGACCGTCAGAAATGACAGCTGCTAAACACATGTTTTTGCAGATCATATGGTTCGGCGTAGGGATATATATATATAATTTGGTCTGGTTACTTTTCAAAGCCGTCAGCTGTCAGTCAGCACCAAAGAAGCCATGGGGCTACTGTAGGTATACACAGCATAGAGGGATCACGTCAATGTATCACTATGTGTTTTAAGTACAACTTTTTCTGCCATAATTACAGATGTGTTGTAGTTTCTCACAAATTTCTCATAACAGGTTGGGAAACATGTTAAGATTAATATTGTTTTAAAAAAATCACTTCTTTAGTATGATCTATCAACAAACAGAACCTTTTCTAAAAAAATGTTTGATAAGATAATGAGATTCTTATAGTTTTAAATACCTCAGATAAGACAGTATTTGTTCAAGTATTTGACTTAGTTTCATTTGTTTGTTGGTTCTTAAGAAATATTGTTGAAAATTGACATTTTAATTAAATTATGTCTTTCATAGACATCGGTTTAAAATGTCACATTAACTTATTTGTTTATTTAGCGTATTAATTGTGTTAAAATAATAAGCATTAACTATAAAAGTAAGAAATAAACATTTATATAAAATATTATTTGTTGCTCGGCAACTAAGTGAAACAAAATATCATATTTTACAATCAAAACTAGAAGATTATTTTAATGACTAACATTTTGTAATTATTGAAAACTTTAATTTGGTTGTAATTGATTCTTAAATCATTTAGAATGTAATAATTTACTTTCATAGTTCATCCACTTTTATTATTGAAAACTCTGTACGCTTTGAAATAGTAGGGCCGATTTACATTTTAGTTTTAGAAAATCGTTAAAATAACTTAGATTTGTTTTTAACACAAACAAAATATTTCAATAAATTTTAATAGGCCTGTACATCCATTGTTTAACTTAACAAATATTTTATCATAGATATGTATGACAACATTATATCTTATTTATTTTTATTCCCTTCTCCTTATTTGATAATCTTCTATGACGACATAATTTCGATGTTATTATTAAGGTTATGGCATATTCATGTCTTGTTTATGATAAATATGAGATTCTGTTAAATACATGTCATAAGAAATTATGTGAAAATTTTGAGGTCTTATATGTAGGATCATCCCACAAAAAGTCTTTACATATAAGACCGCTAAAATTTTAATATCATATTAATCATAAATAAAGCCTGAATTTGGTGTAACATCTATAACAACACCGAAATATGCCGCCATAAAAGACTATTAAATAAGGAGTAAGGAATAAAAATAAATAAGATATAATTTGGTCATTAATTTTTACTACTCCTTACCAAATCAAATATGAATATTTTAAATATACGTGTTTCTTCTTAATTCTTTATTCATTTTAAGCCAATGAGGAAATTGACATTGTTTTTAAAGTTTAAACAATCGGACAGCTCCTGTATCATTGTAACATATATAACAATCAACAAAAAGAAAGATCCTCTATGAAAAATAAACCTCAGATAACATAGTTTGTATTTATTTAACATTCAACTTCAAAATATCATGGTACTAAGTATTGTTCTATTGATCTCAATGTCAAATATTAAATAATACCTTATTTGTAGTTTCAACTAGATGTTAAAAGTTTATCAAAAATCATCTAAAATTAAAACAAGATACAAGGAAATTTTCACTTTCTTGTAACCAATTTTTTTTATATATAATGGCGTTTTAACTACAATTACTTACTTTTGCATTAGTAATTCTAAATTTAATCTCGCACTTTCAAAACTAGGTCATGTATCCCTAAAAACCCTATAACAATCTTGAGCTTCTTAAATATACATTCTCCCTCACACCATATTCCTATCATGAGCTGGTTCCACCCAGTACACCTCATTACACCCTATCCCTATCTTGAAATATTTCTATCCACTCCACTTTATTACACCCTATGCCTATCTTGAGCTAGTTCTATCAAATCCACCTCATTACACCCTATGCCTATCTTGAGCTAGTTCTATCAAATCCACCTCATTACACCCTATGCCTATCTTGAGCTAGTTTTATCCAATCTAATTCATTAAACCCTATCCCTATCTTGAGCTATTTTTATCCAGTCCGTCTCATTATGCCCTATCCCTATCTTGAGCTAGTTCTACCCAGTCCACCTCATTACACCCCAACCCTTTTAGGTACATTCTAATGTTATCCTCCCATCTGAGTGTAGGTATTCCCAATGGTACCTTCCCATTGGGCTTGCCAGTCAATAATCTGAACTCGGCTCTAGAACAAGATTCTCCTATTTTCACTGTATGTCTTCCCCACGGCAATAAACTATACTTGACAATCCTAACATTTTATTGTGATGAGTACAGTTTAGATAACTCATCATTATGTAACCTCTTGCACTCCCCAATAACTGTTTCTTCTTTTGGACTAAATATCTTCCTAAGTATCTTGTATTTAAAAAGCCTAAATTGGTTTCGTCATTTAAAAGTTCCCCTACACGTACAGTTTCACCGTAACGTGACGCTTTTCCCTTCTGACCTGACAGGTAAAACTGATCGTATAGAGGAAAACCTGTCGGCCTGTTCAGTTATTTTTAAGACCTGATGAAAATCAAACATATCTCGATATTTTCACCTGACAGGTCTGGAGCGCTACACGTGTATGTCAAATATTCAATTAGTAATTCAACATTAAGTTTTAGTAATCCGCTAGTGTATTAAGTGTAGTTAAATTTGTATTTTAATTAATTATCATACATATGTATAATATAGAATTTAATTTACAACCTCTAAATCATGTTTTCAAATTTTTAAATTCAATTTAAAGTAGGTATTTTTTAAATAAAGTGTTTACTACGGAAATGGCAGCTCCATAAGTGTACAGTAATAAATTAACAAGTGTATTTTTGGAGATTTAATAAAAGGGAACCTGCCTTTGGAAGGTTAAAAGCAAATAATATTCGGATCGGGCACAGAAAGCGGCATCGTACGAAATATTAGCACATTTTCTCAAGACTGTATATCTGGGGGAGAATTACGAGACAGTAAAAAATAAATCTGCCGAGCAATTTTAGGAAAGAATAAAAGAAAGTTACTGGAACAAGATCAGAGTAGAACTGTGATATTATGACGGGTAAACCTAAAAAGTCAGATAAGACCGGACAGGAGTCACCGTAAGGTGAACCTGTACGTGCACGCCCGGCTTTTAGAGAATACTCGGAAGCTTGCGACAAAATGAGGTGTTGCTAGGAATTCTCCATGGCCGGTATGACTCCTAGGTGATCCCTACACGGTTCCCGGACCTGGTACCCTATGCTTGGGTGGCATCCCTCAAGACAAGTACTGATGAACCGGCGTCCTAGTCCTCGTAGTCCCGAATCGGGCAGAGTGACCCATGATGGCTAGTTCCCCTACATTTTATCCTGCCAACCAACCTGGTTTCTGACCAAGGACAACACTTTTGTGGTCAGCTTTTCTAGTTTATTTCTTTATAGAAAAATCCAAACAACCTGCAACGCTCGTTTTGTCATTCGCAACACATAACATGCAATATTACACATAATTGACTTCCAATTTAGGCAGTTTGGTTACGCTTGGAAATTTTGCTAATGTAAAGTACCTTCAAAGTCAGCTCTTTTGATTTAACGTTTAAGGGCCAGTATCATAGTCAAATTTAGTACGCCTCAAGTGCGGCGCTACACCAAGTACATGACGACACCTACCTAAACCAGAATGGAATGGGCCAGTTTACCTATGTGAGAACGGCCCATTCCATTCGAGTTTAGGTAGGTGTCGTCATCTACTTAGTGTAGCGCCGCACTTGAGGCATACTAAATTTGACTATGAAACTGGCCCTTAGTGTCTATAGACAAAATATATTCGAAATATTTAGAGTGGATTTCGATCAATTTATTTGTTCTCTTTTTTTCCCATCCGTGAACTACCTTTAATTTTAGGGTTGGATATTTAATTCATAACATTCCTCTAGGGAACTTTAAGAAAAATCAAGCTAACATGTTTTATCCCGATCGGTAGAATAGTTTCGGTTCTAAACCGAGATACATACAGACAGAATCGTGAAAACCACTTTTTGGGTTACAAAGGGTCACGAAACTTTGACAGTGATCAAAATCTCAATTTCATTTTTTTTTTTATCAATCACAATATCTTTTCTCTCTTGAGAGGTAGAGGCGAATTAAAAATTAACTGTTTTAAAATGAAATTTAATTTCATAGCTATCGCACTGGAACTTCAAACTAAGAATAATAATTCAGAATATAAATAGTGAGTGAGTTGGGATATATTTATAATTATCAGCGCCAGGGACCAATATCCCAGTGGGTAGGGGAAGGCGGGTAGGAAAGAGTGGTAGCTTCCTAAATCAACCAAAAACAAACACTTTGATATGTAGCATTAATTTTAATAATTGTTAAATCAAAAGATACAAGAAAGTTGTGAAATTAGACTATTATTATTACTACTACTACTACCACCACCATCACCACGTCTTACCACCCGTTAGGGTTATACGCACTTACGCTAATGTATAATGGTAGGGTGATTGTGAGATGAAATGGAGGACCTACAGCTTAACGTGGAATCCGAACCACGGTGGAGGCCTGGCATTCCACACATTCACAAGTTGTGATCAACACTCGTCTTGTCATAGAGGAATTAAGGGTTTGGCAATCAGATAAAGCTGTGATTGAACCGAGGATTGAACCNGAACCACGGTGGAGGCCTGGCATTCCACACATTCACAAGTTGTGATCAACACTCGTCTTGTCATAGAGGAATTAAGGGTTTGGCAATCAGATAAAGCTGTGATTGAACCGAGGATTGAACCTTGGACCCCCATCACAGAAGTCTGATACCTTACCCATAGACCACCAGGTCAACAAATTATACTATTTGGATAATTTTTTTATGTCAAAATTGTGCTACCTGAAAGACCATACATTCTAAACGAAACATGTTTAGAGTGAGATTATTTTGAAGACGGACGGACAACATAGCAAATAGTTAACAAAAACTCTTCAATCAATCACTATTTTGATGGTGTTTTTTTTTTTGTCTTTTCATATCCAGGCTGCCTGAAGTTTCTGTTGATGAAGACGTTAAGAACTCTACATCGCGATGATCACCGGATGCGTCTAATCTTTCTCCAGGGCTTCCTTGTACCAATCGTAATCATCGATTTCCTAAGCACATAATGAGGTCAACAAATTGAAACATTGATTTTAATTGATATCAAATCATCCCCCTTCTCATAAATTTGCTGCCTTCAATAGTCTAGTTCATCGGTTACTAAATATCCCACTCAGTAAATCCAATTACAAAACTGAGCTTAATACAATATAATATCTACTAATAATGGTTATTCTCACTCTACCATCTAAAAAATCTTAAACAAACATAAAAAACTAAGATCCAGTAATTTCTCAACCACCCTTATTATTGATAACCAAAATAGCTCCATTCAAAAAAATAAATGGGGTTAAATTTACTACACTGTTCCTGAAACTCATCGCATTACAAATATTAACAAAAAGTATAATCCCAACATCCACCAATAATACAATAAAGATAAATCTTAATAACAATAATTTAAATAAAAATGACAAATATAATAAAAAATGGAATTTATAAACTCATTTGTGAATGCAATAGTATCTACATTGGTTGACTGGACAAAGTTTTATGGTTCGTTATAAAGAGAATATTTCTGATTTCAAACACAATAGGACCAAATCTAAATTTGCTGACCATTTAAAAAAACTCAACCATCAACCTAAACTAATAGATAAAAGTATGAAACCCCTTCACATATCTCATAAAGGGACGAAATTAAACACGGCTGATTTTTTTTTTATTCAAGCAGCTTTATTACAAAATAAATCAGTCATTAACGAACAATTACAATTATCCAATCAAATTCTGGTGAGCACATTAACGCATTTACCTAAAAACATTAAAATCCTGAAACCTCATTTATCCTGCTCTACCTTCCAGCGTAGATAATGACCCGTCCGAGCCGGAGTCGAGAAAATTAGTTCCTTATTCTTCTTTGTTTATATTTTTATTCCTATCCATAAATCTATCTATCCTTGCTTTCATAGATCATTACACAGTCACTGGTTTCAACATTGTTTCCCAACCTAACAATTTACACCGTGATCATGATAACTTTACTTTGCATAGCTCGTTTTTCGTTAGTCTTTTGTTTTTTACTTCAAATATTTTCTCTTCAACCACACCCTAGTTAGTTAACATCTCGCAGTCGTATCCACACCCAGTGTCTCTCACAACGACTTGGTAAGTTTGTTTGTCTATTAATTGTATTTTACAATTCATCAATATAACGGCAATTATCAAGACTTTTGTATTAAATAAATTTCAAAATTTCCTCAGGTTCTTGAATTTCGTTTTGCAGTGTCCATGATAATGGTTTATTAAATACCGAAACATGTTGTAAGAATATAATTCAGCATCTTTTGATTGTTGATATCACACGGACTAATGGGACTTGAAATAAGATAAGGCTTAGATTTTATACATACCTTTAAATTTTCATAATTTTTTGACCTAACATACTTGACTTAAAACCTTGTTTATATTCCACTCTATATTATATACTTCAAATCTTTGTAACAAGAACACATAACCATTTTATTTAAATTTCCAATGGCAGATGTTAACCTATACATTCTTATTTTACAAAATCGTATTTACAATATAATTGAACTTTAAACTTTTACTTTATGGTATGCTTGTTTTGTAACACATTTTTAACATATAATACTTGTATTTTAGACTTGTTGTCAGCTTATGTTTTAGTTCTGTTGCTGATGCTATATCAATCTATTTAAAATTTTCTTATTTGGCAATTTTTTGTTCATTAGAAGCAAATTATAATCAATTTTTTTGAATTTTAATTTACTAAATACAGCTATCAATCTTGAAACAGTCCAATTCATTAAATAACTTTTTTTTAATTATAATTCTTTCCAGAGCATTTTATCTAAGTCTTAACTTTAATGATTTTAAATTGTAATGAAGGATTAGAGAATTATTATTAACAATCAAATCAAATGAGATAATCAGTATTGATTTATAATTCAACATTAATTAAAAGCACTAATTTTTTTATGAATCTTTAAAAAAAATCTACCCCATGGTGTAACCCTATGATCGAGTGATACCGAATAAGTTGACAACTTTGTTGGCGAAGATCATGCCAACTTTTGGGTATAGAGGGTGTCATGTAGTCAGCACAACGAACCCTCCAGTTATTAATCTCAGTTTTATATACCAAAGCCGTTACTTTTTTTTTATTAAAGTACTGATTACCAAACCCTTCCTTCACCTCTGACAAGACATCTTGTGAATGTGAGGAATGCCAGGTCTCCACCGTGGTTCGGATTCC
>CABEEJ010003789.1:0-43549 GCA_901482245.1 Timema douglasi
TATATAAATTATGATAGTGCTTTAGGGTGGATTAAGAAAATGTTCTAGAGAGAGTACTTACCCACAGTTTACGCGGTGGGGGTTCGATGTCAACCTCCCCCAGCAGAATTGTATGAGCTTGACATTTAGATGGCGTGCACACTGGGATTTGAACCTCGATATATTTCGTGGTGGGGCTAGCACAGCTAATGTATGTTAGAACGGTTGTCCAATCAGATACTTCCTACCAAGTGCACCCCTATTTGCGATAGTGAAAAAAAGCGTTTTGATGGTCCACGATTCGATCACTTTGCTATCGACCATCTAGTATAACACAATAGTGACGCCTTAGACCATGCGACCATCGATGCATGTTTTCAAAAATTATTATAAAATGCATTTTTAATTTATGAATTGTGACGGTAAATCGCTACCCAAGGATAAAGTGAAATAAGAAACAACCGTTTTATTTCTTTAGCCAATTATAACAACAGAAAGAAGTTTTATTTTAATATCGTTCAATGTTCTCATCTATATTTTGTCAAAATAATGTATAACTCTTACATTAATTTATAAATAATAATGAATTGAGTTACTTGAATTTATTTTAAAATTATTTAATGTTTGCAACTATATTTAGACAAAATAATATATAACGCCATAAATTCATAAGTAATATCAGGGCTGAGGAAGATATAAAATGTATCTGCACTTGTGTGAATGCCGAGCGGGTAACCAGTAGTGATACGGTCAATCTGGATTCAATCCTCTCTAACTCCCTGCTAATAGCCACGAAGTTAAGCTTATCAGTATTTAGAACCGCATCTTACTACCCGTCTGGGGCACAACCCGTGGAGGATGAGTGAGAAAACCAACCTCAGTAAACACGCATGACGGGGATTTGAACTACGCACATCGATCTACCCCCGTCCTTGAGAATCAAACTCAACACAAAATTAACACGTTAGCTAACTACACCATCGAGGCGAGTCTTATCGCTAATTTAATCAAATGATTCATTCCAGCATCTTTATGTTGTCAACTGCAGTCGCATTTGGCCTGAGGAAGAGTGGAAAATCAGCCTCAATACACTCTACCGGGATTTGGACCCCTACTCCTCAGAGGTATTAGAACTCCAACCTCACGCCCCACCGTCAGAAAACCCAAGCAAGGATTCGAACACAACCTCCACCCACTAATGTAAAGCCCTAACTAGAAGAGTCTATTATTTAGACAGTGTGCCCACTGATGTAGGTAGCTAACTACTGATAGTAAACAACAACTTAAAAAAGCATCCATACCATTACCGCGCTTGCGTGGGAGTGATCGATATACTTTTAAACACTTTGAAACACTATATTATATATATTTTTTTGTTTTAAAGCAGAGCGTCAAATTGATTGTTTCGAGATACTCCGCGCTATATTTTAGGGCTAAACTAAGCTCTTCAGGTAAAGTGAGATGACTAGTGTTCGCGGGAAAGAGAGAAAGAGCGAGAGAGTATTATTACTTGTAAATTTTACAAATTTAAAATATGTTCTTTAATAGTTTAAAGAATGGCAAACTTATATTAGATGATATATCGCATCCAACAGTGTACCCTCGCATGGATTTGATTCCAACTTTCTCCACCCGAAATAGATGAGCCTGACATTTAGACGGCGTACCCACTGGGATTCAAATGGCGGTATCTTTCACCGAGGTGGTAGGGAATTGAAACCCTTACATCGGTCACCGGTCAGAGTTTGACGGTGGTATGTGAGCAGGCGAAAGGTGTATAAACATTTGCTCTAGTTTGAAATGTGAATTAATTAGCGTTTGTTACCCTCCAAGGGACTTAAAACCCTACCTCCTTACGCCACATGGCAAGATGTGTACTCATATTTCCACGTCATTGACACCTGAACAGAGGAGAATCGAACTCTCCAACACCATCTGGATAGCTTTGCCCGATTGAGAGACAGAATAATAAAATTATTGGTTGTAGTGATGTACCATCATTTGTGCAGGGTTTAAATGTGAAAACATATTGGGTAGTTTAAAAATCAAATAGCCGAACCCAGGACCTTTGGTACAACAACAAATAATTATCATGCTCAATATAGGGTTTGTATTTATAAAAGTAATAGGTGTTTTTTGAGCTTGTAGTGATTTTAACCCTCCTACTTCCTCCCGTCACAAGGCGTGATGTGTACCCACATTTGTGCGGCTGGAAAAATGAACACGAACGCAGAGGGTGGATAGCGGTCCTTCATGGCATATCGGAGCCCCCTATCCAGCAGGGGAGTAACACATCCGTGCTCACCGGGAGAGCTAGCACGATTTACGATAGCAGTAAGTCCATACCGCTTTACACGTATCGGGCAACCACTGATGCGGAAACAAGATTATTGACCACTAAGAAATCTACACCATTACATGCGGCACACCCCATTGAAGCGACTATAAATATACCTTAAAAATCATTACATTGGGTCATTATAATTAATAATTGCGAGGATAAACATCATAATGAGTTTTGACAAGCTAAAAAAATTGGATACATTCAGGAATGTTTTAAAAGCGTTTTGAATATATTAATAGTAATTATTTTGATTATTACGTCTTTGGCGTACAGAGGTATTTGACATTTTGATAGACTGCCAAGAAGATGCACCCCTGATACATACAGCGCCCGATAGCCTAGATCCTTTATCACTTTTTAGCAAGGACGTAATTTGCCTGGTGGATGGCGACTGGTCCATGGGTAATTAGTGTCCTGCTATAGATTCATATAATTTGCAGTGTTTTTTCCTCACAACAGTAATTAATATGTATTTATTTAATTTTAGATTACTGGGATCCATACGGGCTGGACGCCGACCTGAGGGACCACGAGGCACCCATAGTGAATTTAGCAGCTTGCGTGTGGGCGCTGTCCCTTGAAAGCAGTGAGGCGGAGACGGGCCCTGTCCCGGAGCAGTTCCTAGAAGCGGTCGGATCTCTACCCTGCGCAACAGGCTTCAACCCCTAGGACCCTGCCACCACCTCCGGAAATGCTATCAACAGTTTGCCTGATGTTTGGGGTGAATTGGACGCGATAGACCACCTGATATATAAGTTTATCATTATTTAATTACTAAAGAATATATTTTAGTACCGTCTACAAGTAACAATACTATATGGCCACTAGATTTATACACGTCCTCTTTTCCCACAAATCACCGGTGTTTTGCCGGCATACCAAAACTTTTTATCAGCTGACCGTTTCAAGTTTAACCAAAATAATATTATATCTTATATTCATGGTATAGAAGGTTAATATCATTACAAACATTCAAATCCAAAGAAAAGAGAGAGAAAATTATTATTGTCACTTTAGCAGCGTTTGCAGTGTTTTGGATCAAATTCAACCGTCACCTTAGCAAATTCGATAGCCGGTCTGTATACTAAACTATTGATCCCAGGTTCGATTCCCGACACGGCTAAAAATGTTGGTCTGATAAATTAAAAGTTAGCGGACCAGATTTGTGGATGTCGTAGTCTTTTAAGTTATTCGCATTTATAAATAAAAAAAAAGTGACTGAAGCTTTAGGCTGGAAAAGGGTAAGGATCTAAATTAAATTATAATATTTAATGAAAAAAATTGGTTTCATTTAAATATAAAACAGAATTATTTCTACCAATAGAAAAATTAATTCTGACCATTAAAAAATAATTTCTAACATCAATATCTATTTTACCAATTTGTGTTAAGACATGTTTTCCTCAATACCTTATTCAAAGCTAGATTTTTATTCAATCATTAGCGCGGTTGTGATAAACCTGGTTTCTTATCGGCTTAACAGATGGCGTTGGCAGTCAATTTAGAGCCCAAAAAATGTTTTGCTCTACTGAGCGATTTTAAAACGGGAATAATGTAGATATATTGTTTCAATTTGCTTTAAATATACAGATATTTCTTACAGGCAAACAAATATATATATGTATATATGTGTATGTGTATGTGTATATGTATATATATATATATATATATATACCGTCATGATAATAATTAAGAAGGGAGATTATATTGTTGTTTTGACCGATTATTAAAGAGAGAGAAAAATAATAGATACTTGTTTGTTGAGCCAAGAGCACCGGGTTAAATTCTCTGTCATGGCTGAAAACGTAGGTTTAACCTTTCAGATTGATAAATTAACTGCCCTGGATTGAATTTTGTACCCGTCCTAGGGTTCAAGTTTATTTTATTACACACACTTCGCGAATGTTGGTATCAGTTAAAGCAATTATGTTTAGGAAAAATTGTTACAACATATTAATACCAAAAGTAATATATATTAAACGTAGTATTTAAAGAGGNTAAGCTTGCCGAAAATAAAATAAATATGATTGGAACTATTATATTTAAAGTATTTACTTTGAAGTTAGTTTGACACGTGTTTGAATTCAAATTTTTGTGTTTTTTTAGAACAATTGGGTGTTGGAAATTCGGGAAAAGGACACGGTGCTTGACCCCCACCTCCCCGTAACCCCGCTGAAGGAGCACCGCCTCCGAGCCAGGGGTCCACGATCCTCTCACATCCCGTGGTGGTGGTGGTGGTGGCGGCGGCCCGGTAAATCAAGTTGGTGGAGCGTTTTCCAAAGGTGTCCTTTTTCTAAGCGTCGAGTAGAGAACTAAGCAATCAAAGCGTTTTTTATGTCGGGTGTGAATTGAGCATACATTTAAAGACGCCAGAGATCGATCGTGACGCTCAAGACTACCTTGCTCAATGCTTTGCTAGGGTGTCTCCAGGACCAATGAGTTAGCGCGGAGGATCACCTAGGTCTACTATTAGTCAACACAGACTTATCGTCAAGATCTGTGTTTGTCTCATTTAGGTATGCAGATTGACTTGACGCGTAGGCGGTTCTCTCTAATATAGAACGAGTGTTACAAAGCAATGCTTCGTTCCTAACTTCGTCCCCCTTGTATATCAAGTTGTACCACTTTAAAGATCCACATGGTAGGAGTAACCATAAATGTGATAAACTCTCTCCCGCTACCACATATATTCGCAATAACAATTGAATCATTACGATTCAAAATGGCGACAAACTTTGCCTTGCCCGTGGTTTGATAGTCGCCAAAGCTATATGTGATAATAAAAGAAAGCCAGGATGCACGGACGTGATCACCTTTAGACAAATCAAAATGGGTCATCCTATTCAGAAATACAAAGTAGAAATTTATGCCATGACGCCCGTGTGGATCTTTTGAAAGATGGTGGGCTCACTGATGTGAACAAATTTCAAACATACCTTTCCGAATACAAAATCATAGTGTGTAGGGAACGCTGGGGGAGGCAAGTCCTATATGAAGGGCCTACTCCTCCCGAACATTCCTTTAAGGGTTACCTTGATTTGCATTTTTACGACGATAAGCAAAACTATTTTGATGTCATAACACCCTTGACAGCCGCACTTAATTTCGTGTACTTTTGACGTGAGTGCCGTGTGCCGTTCAACATAAAGAACGTGCACAAATGCGAATCCGTGTGAAAAAAGTGCTATGCTAAAGCGGTCTGCAGTGGAGGTCAAACTGTAACCTGTAAAGACTGCGGGCGTTGGTTCACAAGCCAAACTTGTTTTGATAACCATAAACGTACAGGTTTTTGCAGAGGTCACACGTCGGTCTGTGATGTTAAAAAGGTTTTGTGAGGACTGCGGGCAAATTTTCAGTCTGAAAAGATTAAAATATTCACACAGGTGTTGTGAGACTTTGTAGAGTATGCGAGACCCCTCGTCCTTTTGGTCATTTCTGCTATATGAAGCAATCTCCATCCAAGCCGACACTCGAAAAGAGTAATTTCATGTTTGTATTTTATGATTTTGAATGCATACAAGAAACGCTCCTTCAAGGTATGGTCAGCACGTACTTGAACGAACCTAACCTCTGTGTCCTGCAGACGTGTTGCAAGACCTCACTTCATATCGATGTAAATGACTATCATTGCACTGAATATGGGGGTGATAGGACTCGCATATTCAAGGGTGATGCCACAATATCCAATTTTTTGGATTTATAGAGCAAATTAAAGTAACAAAATTTAAGGATATCACCCTACTTGTCTATAATGCTAAGGACCATGATGGAAATTTTAATTTGAAATACATGAGGGAGGTAAAAAATGGACCCCAGAGCTCATAATCAACGGTGGGAAAATCATGTCCATGCGTTACGGTCCACTCCACTTTATTGACTCGTTGAACTTTCTCCCGATGTCGTTGTCCAAGCTGCTCAAAACATTCGGCTTAGACGGATCTTTGGTCAAGAAACATTTCCCCAATTTTTTCAATAAAAATGAAAACGTGTCGTATAGGGGTCTCTTGTCGCCAAAGGAGGACTACGGCATCGGTGATATGTCGGTTGAGGGAAAAGAGCACTTTAAGAAGTGGTATAACGCGCTGGTTAAAGAATGTTTTTTATTTTTTATTTTAACAGCGATTTGTCAATGTATTGCGTGAAAGATGTAGAGATCCTACAGAAGGCCTGCCTAAAGTTTAGAGGCGTGCTTATGGAATAAGCAAAGGTGAATCCTTTCAGAGAGGCGTGTACAATTGCAGGAGCAGCCATGTTGGTTTACCCCTAAAGTCATCTTAAGGAGAATACCGTCGGTATCATCCCTAACGGTGGCTACCGGTGTGCAAACCAACAGTCGCACGTAGCCGTACAATGGCTCTGCAGGGAAGCCCATTAACGCCATGTCTCTACCATTCCAGTGGGTAACGGCCGTTAGTAATATGTATTAGGGTGACGTGTAGATGGCGTTGTTAAAGCTGGAGATACCACCACCATCTTCTAGTTCTTGGGCCGTTATTGGCACGGGTGCCCTCTCTGTTATCCTGATAGAGCCCCCTATCAAAAACCACCACCACGAGACCATGGAGACGCGCTTATGAAGCGATTATGGCTTGCGTGGAAAAATTTAAGAATGTCGGATACATGGTTGTAGAGATGTGGGCGTGTACGTTTAATGCGATGAAACGCACAGGCAAGGACTTAAAACAATTCGTACTCCAGAACGAGGTGTACAGCAAGGAGCTAGGCTTTAAAAATTGTATCAAGCTCTTCGACGAAGCAGAACCTTCTTTTGGATAGAAGATCAAGTACTTGGACGTGTGTTCGTTATATCCTCACATATGCAAGTATAAAAAATTATCCTATCGGCCACCCCAAAATTCCATTGGAACGAAACTGTCCATCTATAGAACAAGTAGAAAGCATAGCCAATGTTACCGTGACGCCTCCACGGGATTCATTCATGCCCGTATTGCCTACATGGATACACGACAAGTTAATGTTCATCTTGTGCAGGAAATGCGGGGAGGAAGAATACTAAGGCGCGTGTCAGCACAGCACACACGTCTGGGTGATTGATGAGATTATGATTAAACCATGTCAATCAGACAGATTGTACAGCTACAATTAAATATCAATATTTAATAATTTATGAAAGGAAAAGAAACAATATTAACATATTTAATTGAATCTACCTCAAAAGTTTATTTTTTCTGACTAGATGCAGTCAAATAAAAATACGTATCTCCCTACATTCAAACACGTGGTTGTTCAAAAATATTGTCTTTTGATAAGTACTGTAGCAGATATCAAAGAAGAGGATTAATATTATCGTATTTATGAATAAAATACTTTTACGCATACCCTTTCACATGGATGATGTCGGATTAATTTACATACGCTTGCCATGCTGTCGACAAGAAAATATAGTAAAGTACATCCATATTACAAACTCTCATAAAAATATTAACTGATCCTAAATAATATAATCATACCAGAGATATTTAAATAAAATATGCCTTAGTATCTACTCACCGTTTCAAGACGTTCTTCGATTGATTTGCCACATGGTAGAAGAAGAAATTATTCAATGATGGCCATAACACACACACACACACACACTATCATAACTACATCTGATGGAGTAAAGAAATGTATACTCCAATCGACACACTGACTAACTGCACATCAGAGACTCTAGCGGCGAGCTAAGGAAACTTGTCCCCCCCCCCTTTTCCCACAATTGGATTTCTCTTGATAATTTCTCTTTCCACCCCGCCTTCGTCCGTCCTTCTCCTAGTCTATATTTCTGAATTTATCACCCTCTTTACTTTATTCCGTTCGTATCAGATTGGGACTATATATAGAGCTCCTCCCGGATTCACAGCCACAGAGCCGTTCTACTACAACTAAGCGTCGAAGGAGGAACTTCTGCACCATCACGTAACCAAAAAGAGCGACAAGCATGGAGTCTAGGCCGTCAGGTCCACCGTTACCCTGGTGAGGACGTCTTGCTTGGAATACTTGAATATTCTAAAATCAGTCGTTAATTCCTTACGACTTAGGGTCTAGTTTTTGTTTAAAAAACTAGACAATGTGGATCTAGATTTTTATTTTTTGTTAAAGTCTTTTGTTAATTTAAATTTATGTCAATGGGATAAGTAATTTATTCAAAGTTTTGTTGACTTCAAGATGGAAGTGTTTCAGTTAATTCATTAAATGTTGTGTCCTGCAGTCTGAAGGACAAGTCTAATTTTAGTTACCTAGTATGTCAAGTCCTAGCTACTATTTTGTGTCCTTATGATACAGTTTTTACATTATGAGCCTTTGGTTCAGAAAGTTGTAATGTCTTAGTTATAGACTTGTAAACTTCCACAAATTCCATTAATTTATTTTGAGCCAATGTTTATCATGAGGCCGTGTACGTCGTGTGCAACTGTTTAATTTTTATCGATGGCTACAACTTGTCTTGTTTTCCATATTATAGTTCAGTTATTGGAAATCAATATTTTGGGTGGGTCAAGGACTCACGCTTCTCATGCTGTATTAGCTTCGGTGATCAAACCAGGGAACTGCATTAGAGTCATAGTGGGGTCCGCGCAAATAATACCCTTTTTCTATTTGCCTGTTGTTTGACTCCTATTGTTTAGGTGTTGCCAATAGTGTAATGGCAATTAGAATAGTATGTACTATTGAATGCTCTGGCAGTACCGACAGGGAATATGACCAGCCATAGTACCTTTTGTTGACATCTGTTTATTAGCCATCAACCACTGTTGCCAACAGATCTTTCTGTTGCGTATCATGATCCTAAATGTTTAAAGGACATTATTTAAAATAACCAATCAAGCAAAACTGATTAAAATTTACATGTACATCTTTTGTTTAATACCTTCAATTAGTAACTATTTTAGAAAAACTTCTAATTGTGGCCTGGCACCTGCACTGCCCTTGTAGCCACAGTCGATACATCACCATTCTCAAGTCTTATTGTTTGCATTAAACTTCAAAAGTATTACCTTCAATATTATTGTAAACCTTAAATGTTGTCATCTTGGTTTGATTTAATAAATCTATTTATTGTTAGACATAATTCTTTTTACATAAAATGTATAACCAGTAGAGGTATAATCCTTTCAGGATAGCCGTAGAGAAAGGATACACTGTTGAAGCCATACACGAAGTGTGCGAGTACAATGCATCTGTTTACAATCATCAGACACGTTCTGGTGGATTGTTTCACGGATACATTGATACTTTTTGAAAATCAAACAAGAAGCCAGCGGCTGGCCAGTGTGGTGTACCTCACAAGATGATAATTTAGCTTACACTCAAAATTTTGAGGAAAGAGAAGGGGTAAAACTCGATTTCAACTCTGTTCGTAAATCCCTGGTCTCCGCACTCTGGCTAAACTCTTTTTAAATTTACTATGAGGAAAGTTTGGTCAAGAACCCGATTTACCACACGTAGCCGTTGTCAACGATTATCTAGTCATCCACAAGTACCTGATGAATCCTTACATCACCGTGGACAGCGTCATTGATGCAAATTATTAGGATATATTCCTCAGTTACAAGGATGCGCGTGACGCGTTGAGCCCTAACCCTAACACGAGTGTGGCAGTGGCATGCTACACGACTGCTATGGCTAGGTTGTAATTATACAGTACCCCTGAAAAATTGGGGGACCACTTTTTTTTTATCACGATACAGATAGCGTTTTATTCACGGAACGCCCCGATGATTGGAGTCCACCAACCGGAGACTTTTTAATTGACCTCACTGACGAACTTCAAGATTACGGTCCGGGAAGCTATATTAGCACCTTTGTATCTGGCGGCAACAAGAATTACGCGTCCCGAGTTTATGTTGGTGACGATCCTGCCAAAACAAAAAAGGTATGCAAGGTTCACTGGATTACCATAAACTACGTCAACCGGAACGACCTTAATCTTGACGTTTTGAAAGCGATGGTCACTGAACAGGCTGTGGAAAGGTACATACATATACCACATAAAATTGTAAGAAAAGGTCTTGCGACTATATGTACTGTTTCTAAGAATAAAGTCTGCCGGCAAGTGTACACCAAACGACGGATAAACGATTATTTTAATACGTTGCCGTTTGACTATCAGAGTCCTTTTAAACGCGTTCACCACGACTAAAAGGTGATCATTTAGACGGGCTGAATAAATATCCTATTTTTGTTTCACTCTAGACAGTTCCCCTGACATACAATTTTTCAAAGATTTGAGTTATTTCATTTTTTTTTTCTGCATGGAAACACGCATATTTTTTATGCACCCGGGATACTTTTTTATTTTTTTTTATCCGCCAGTACAATCCTTCACCTACCTGATTATTTCTAGTCAAATATAATTATTTGTTTGTATATGTCTTAATTCTAGTCATTTTTATTTTTTTCCTTGTAAATATTTTAAATTGAAACCATCTGGCTATATATATATATATATACACATATATATATATACATATATATATATATATATATATATATATATATACACACAAATACTGTTTGAACTGGACTTTGTGAATTAGTATCGGGTTCACTATTTCCACTACAACCTCAATACATTGATGATTGTTTCCATAATATACTTTAAGTTGTAAGATATATTCTATAAATACAATTTTTTGTAAATAAATATTCTGAGTATACTGTACTTTTCATAGTGTGAGCCATATTTCTGAAACTTTTATTCGTGTGTAAACAAATATTCCAACTATACTTTTCGTGGTGTGAGATATATTTGTATCAACTTTTATTTGTGTAAATAAATATTCCAAGTATACTTTTCGTAGTGTGAGATATATTTGTAAATAAATATTCCAAGTATATTTTTCATGGTGTAACTCTACACCTAAACACGTATAATATACTTCAAGGTTAAAGATGTATTCTATAAATATATTTTTTTGTAAATAAATATTCCAAGTATACTTTTCATTGCATGAGCCATATTTCTAAAACTTTCATGTGTGTAAATATATAATTCAAGTATACTTTTCATAGTGCAAGATATATTTGTAAACACTTTTATTTGTGTAGATAAATATTCCAAGCATACTTTTTGTGGTTTAAGATATATTTGTAAGAACCTATGATTTGTGTAAATAAATATTCCAAATATACTTTTCATGGTGTGAGCTATATTTGTAGAACTTTTATTTTCTGTAAATAAATATTCCAAGTATACTTTTCATGGTGTAAGCTATATTTATACAACAGAAAATATTCTAAAACCTTTATTTATGTAAATAAGTATTACAATTACGATTTTCATGGTGTGAGCTATATTTGTAAAAAAATATGTTCTAAAACTTTTTTTGGTGTAAATCAATAATACAAGTACACTTCCTCTAGTTTTGGCTCGAAGTTTAAGTGGCTAATTTGTTTTGTGTACATGTTATTTATCATGTACACAATATATAGTTACGAGCATTAAATGATATTTAAAATTGTATTTGATATTACTTGTGAATTTTTGTAAAAGTTATATAATCGGCAAAATAGCTGAGAACATTAAGTGAAATGTGAAATAAAACTTATTTTTTGTTGTTATAAGTGGCTCATGGAATAAAACGGTTATTTATAAAATAATTTGCCTTGGTGGCGTAGTTGGCTGGTGCACTTGTTTCGTGTAGAGCCAGACTGCCGAGGACGGGGGAGTTCGAGGTTCGAATCTCAGTCTGGTAATCTAGGGGTGTTTTCCACTCTCCATTTACGCAAAATGTGGGCTCACTTTCTCTAAATTCAAAATTTCACAATTCCTAATCCATTAGCGTAATTAGTACTTACGCGTATAAACCGCACGGATAGTAAGACGCTGTGCTAAAATATATTGAGTTCGTGTGTGTGTGTTTTCAAATTTACAATACTTAATAACTGTCCACTCATATAACAGGCTAATAGATTTACCCCTCTTTAAGATATAATCTCTACCACTTGTCCTAAGTAAGAATGTTTCTCCGCTACTTTAAGTTCACGGGTCAAATGACCTCAAACAGGGTGAACGTACTGATGTACTCTGAGGAATCCCGCAGTCGCAGAAGTTATTGTTAGGCTTTTCCGAGTTTCACTTCAGTGCGAGTGGGCATGCCATTTAAATATCAGGCACATCTATTTCTAGTGGAGAAAGTTGGAATCAAATCCCTGCGGGGATACACTGTTGGACACGATATATCGTCCAAAATATAAGTTTGCCATTCTTTAACTATTAAAGAACATATTTTAAATTTGTAACATCTACAAGTAACAATTCTCTCTCTCTTTATATCTCTCTCACCCTAACACCGGTCATCTCACTTTGCCTGAAGAGCTTAGTTTCGCCCTAACAGATAGTGCGGAGTCTCTCGATACAGTCAATTTGACGCTCTGCTTTAAACGAAAATAATATATATTATAGTGTTTCAACGTGTACATCGACCACTCCCACAAAAATGTGGCAGTGGCATGAATACTTTTTTTAAGGATTTTTATAATCATCAGCCACCACCAGTAGGCACACTCTCGATATGTCAAACTCCTATAGTTAGGTCTTTCCCTCGCTGGGCGGAGGTTGGGTTCAAATCCCTGCTTGGGCTTTATGATGGTGAGGCGTGAGGTTGGAGTTATAATAACTGGTGAGGCGTGGGGATTCGAATCCCAGTAGGATGTATTGAGGCTGATTTTCCACTCTTCCTAAGGTCAAATGCGACTGCAGTTGACAACATAAAGATGCTGGAAGGAATCATTTGATTAAATTAGCGATAATACCCACCTCGATGGCGTAGTTAGCTAACGTGTTAATTTTGTGTTGAGTTTGACTCCCAAGGATGGGGGGAGATCGATGTACGTAGTTCAAATCCTTGTCGTGCGTGTGTACTGAGGTCGGTTTTCTCACTCATCCTCCATGGGTTGTACCCCAGACGGGTAGTAAGATGCGGTTCTAAATACCGATAAGCTTAACTTCGTGGCTATTAGCAGGGAGTTAGAGAGGATTGAATACAGATTGACCGTATCACTACTGGTTACCCGCTCGGCATTCACACAAGTGCAGATACATTTTATATCTTCCTCAGCCCTGATATTACTTATGAATTTATGGCGTTATATATTATTTTGTCTAAATATAGTTGCGAACATTAAATAATTTTAAAATAAATTCAAGTAACTCAATTCAATATTATTTATAAATTAATGTAAGAGTTATATATTATTTTGACAAAATATAGATGAGAACATTAAACGATATTAAAATAAAACTTCTTTCTGTTGTTATAAGTGGCTAAAGAAATAAAACGGTTGTTTCTTATTTCACTTTATCCTTGGGTAGTGATTTACCGTCACAATTCATAAATTAAAAATGCATTTTATAATAATTTTTGTATACATGCATCGATGGTCGCCTACTAGACGGCCGATGACAGAGTGATCGACGTTTGATTCCCGTTCTGAGATTGATTTTCTCACTCCAAGCAAATGTGGGTACACATTCTACCTGGTAAAGGAAAATATGGTCGATCAGAAAAACCCTTTTTTCACTATCGCAAATGGGAGTGCACTTGGAAGGAAGTACGACTGTTCTAACAAACATTATCTGTGCTAGACCCACGCAAAAGGTATCAAGGTTCAAATACCGGTGTGTACGCCGTATAAATGTCAGACTCGTCTTATTCTGGCCGGATGATGTTGAAATAGAATCCCCGCCATGTAAACTGTCAGTATTTCTCCCTCTGGAACATTTTCTTAATAATCCCTACCGCACTATCATAATTTATATATATATATAGACGTTTAGCCAGAAAAGAATGCGTGTAGCCCCATATAGTTGTGGCAGCAGAGGTCGGGGTTTGGATCTCTTCTGAGGTGTACTGTCATTCGTTTCCCTCTCCAGTACTGGAACATTTCTACCTCACTCCTCCACCAAAAGTGATGCATGGCTGATACCTACATCCACGCATGAAACGGACGATACCATACAACCAATTCTAGTAGACTTTTGTGGTAGGTGATTGTGGCCCCTAACTGAGGATTCGAAGGCCCCTTATTGTGCATAATCAGAGATGTGTCAATGCTCTCTAGTTGCGACATCACCAAGAAAAACCCCATTGCCAAATATATGTGGGAAGGGGTTGGGTAGAGGGTTTGTGACATTGCGATGAGGACACAGGAAAAACCCATTGCCTGGGGGAAGGTGAAGGGGGAAGGAAGTGAAAGGGGTCTTACGGCTTGGAACCAGTTCTCGCACTCTAAGCTAAGTGGCCGTCGGGAGAGGTTCATGCTGTGCCCTCACTAGCGATGCTATAGATGGAGGGCCTGGATGGCCGTGGATGGTACGCCAATAAATAAAAAATAAACTCCCACACAAATAAACTCCAACGCCCGTCTCAATTCTACCCAAACATAAAAAACCAATGAACACATATAAAAAACAAGTTCTGATAAGAATAAACAAGTTTTTACAAGAATAAACCACTGAAAGGAGGTCAGGCGTGGGGGTCTCAGGGGGGAGGGGGAATGTCAACAGCTAATCAGAGAGAACCCAACATTACGTAATCATAACAATACACACTCTCTTCACGTCGGGGTCAAAGGTCAAATTGTGATGAGGGGTCCCACTAGGTAGTTACAGTGTAGTTGTAATATTTTATAGGTTGGATTACAGTGATGACTATCTTCGTCTTTCTTTTCGAAAAGTTATCAAAAATTGCAAATAGGGCAGTTGAGTTCCCAAAATTATATCAAGAGAGACTCAAAATCAAACGAACAAAGTTCAATCGATTGGCAGCTATTTTCCTTATTTTAATATACCTTACCTCAGTATCATTGAACAAAAAATTATGTTTATAGTATTATTAATAATAATTCAATTCAATATAAATGAGGGTATTAGTAATATTATGTAAAGTATTTTTTATAAACATAGCTAAGTTGTGTTGTATAATTTCGTTATAATCGATCCGGCTGGTACGTTGTGTATTTTTCCCAAAAATGGATTTCCCCCAATGTCACCAGGGCTCGGTTAGTTAGGCTTAAGTTAGATTAAATATTATTTGGCTTCACCCCGTCATATTCACTATCATCATTCCCTCACTTAATCAGGCCATGATGTAAAGAGCAACCATGGGAAGGATGTACGATTAGTACATTCGGGTTAACCTGGGGGTCTAGGGGTAAGGTGTCAGACTTCTGTGCTGGCGGCCGGGGTTCAATCCTCGGTCGCGGCAAAAGATTTATCTGATTACCAAACCCTTCCTTCACCTCTGACAAGACATCTTGTGAATGTGGGGAATGCCAGACCTCCACCGTGGTTCGGATTCCACGTTAAACTGTAGGTCCTTCATTTCATCTCACAATCACCCTACCATTACACAATAGTGTAAGTGCGTATAACCCGAACGGGTAGTAAGACGCGGTGCTAATAATAATAATAGTACATTCGGGCGTCTCCTGGAAAACGGTACATTAGTACTGGCTAATCTTTCCACAAACTGGGCTACAAGTGGTGTAGCACAGAAGCACAATATTATATATTATTATAATTTATATATTTATCAATAGTGAAATAAAGCTTACTATATTTTTTTCCTTACATATTATTATTTATTCCACTACTTTTACACGGCATTGTGTACAATTATAAAAATTGCTGCTAATCACATAACTTTTGATATAAAAAAAACTCCATAGAGTCAGCCTGAAATCGAGTTATACCGACCGAGCAGCCGCCACCTGCTGGCGAAGATAGCACAAAATTCTGCAAATAGAGCGTGTTATGTGTTCAGCAAATGAAACCCTTCAGCCATTAATATCAGTTGTATAGACTGAAGCCGCTACTTTTTCATTTAAGCAGTACTTCAATTTTGGATTCAGGAGGCCCCCATTCCAAACACACTGCTTTACATAAAAATCTGGAAGTGCTTAGAACCAAACCTGAGACATTTGGGTCCGTAGCATAAATCTTTAGCCACTAGATCACGCAGGTGGTCATAGCTCTTGACATAAGTTTATTAATTAACCATTTACAAAAAATAAACTCCAAAGTAAACTCAAATAATTACGGAAATCATGATCATGTAGTAGCTACGAATATGTTACCGAAGAGCGCGGGTGCATAAAAGCGCAAGCGAAAAGTGGGGGACAATACAGCGCTAAAGATCGAGGTACAAAAGAACGCAGGTAAATAAGAGCGTAATTCTTAATTGCCGTAAAAAGTCGAGTGTCTGTTTTCTTTCTTTTGTCAAGGTATATAGAAATAATTTAATTTGTTTGTTTTATTGATACATTTTACTCTCCGCAACCTTTTAGGAATATTAAGTATTTTGATCGTCAAAAAATCTAATTCGAGATGTTGATAGATGTTGAGGTTTCATAAGCCCCTAAATCCTAAACAGTTGTTTTTTTGTTGCAATGTTGCCTGCTTGTGTATCTGTTACTCGGCCTAAAGTCAAAACTAGTTTACCGAGTTGGCTGAAACTTGGTAGCTAGTATTTTCATAAGGTCCCACAAAGGGTTTTTGGAAATAGCCATCAACCCTATTATTATGGGTAGTTTACATTATAGAAAACAGACCAAAAATGGATTTAAATCTACGTTCAACATACATAAACATTAATAAATAAATGCAAACTGAAACATATGGGTATTGTCGTTAAGGAATGAAAAATGCTTAAGTCATCTAGAAAATGGAAGATTTATTTACTTTGTATTGAAAATAATGGCTGACTTTTAAATAATATTTCCACAAAATATTTTAATTTTCCTTCAAGACCTATTAAATAAATGAACGTTCCAAAGTTTGGAACAGGAGCCACAGGAAATATGAATCTAGGAAAAGAAGACGATTCTTTTTGAATGTAAGCATGAGGGCTTGACGATGCCTCTGTTCATGCAAGTATATCCACTGCTGCTTGTTAGTGACATAGGGGAACCTGATTGTGTTCCGGAAGATGAGCTGTACCCAGGAAAATAATGTGGTGGGATAGCAGCAATCAAACGATATCGAGTCAGCGTTGACTGCAGTTCATTCTCACATGGTATTGACAGGTGTATGGGTAACTTTTTCAACACAAACGCTATGTATCGGCCAAAGGCATCCAACTTATCTTCTTCCGGGAAAGGTTGATGAAGAACTTGGTTCATGTGACGAAGCTCAGATACAGCTGTAGTTAACTCTTGGTGGCATTTTTTGTTTCGTGAGGTCGACGTGTGTGTGTAAGGAGGTTGAAATGCAAAAGTTCTATCAGTATTTCGAGGCGTCAGAATTCGATATTCAGGAACCTCAGAAGGAGTAGTCTGGTTTGGAGAATTTCCTTCAATGGTGTAATCATCTTCATCAAATTCTTTACCACTGTCTCCATGTGTTATATGTGTTTTCCATCTGATTATACTAAGTAAACTGAGTTTCCTAAAGAAAAAAAACCCTCTCTTGAGTGCCGAGTAAAAAATATTCTGTACTGAATCAAAATTTTTTCAGGTCCCAGACACTTCACACGAATGAGATAAAATTGGCTGAGATTTCCAAGTTGGAGCTCTCCATGGTGTGTGGTTTCATCGACGAGAAGCACATTTGGATTCAAGCTCCTCAGATTGTGGAACCCAGTTTTTTTAGCTACAAAGGACACAACAGCATTGTTCTCATGGCACTTTCAAACTACGATTACTGTTTTACCTACATTTATATTGGTTGTAATGGCATTAATTGGGTCTGACAGTGGTGTGTTTCAAAACTCTTCTTTTATCCGGCGTTAGAAAAAGTTTTGCTTCCAGAAGGATACTCTTGTCATTTCTGATGATGCATTCCCTCTCAAAACATACTTAACCAACCATACAACACCATGTCTTTGTAAAAGGAAGAAAATATATTCAACTAACGTCCAAGCAGAGCAAGGCGTATTTTGGAGAATGTTTTTAGTATTCTGGGTAGTAGATTTAGTATTTTAGATTGTAGAGTGTTGAAAAAATCATCAGGGTTTGCTGTGCACTTAGCTGGCTACGTAAAACTGCAGTTAGGACCTACTATATACCAGGATATATTGATGAGGAAAACAATGACACGTGTGATGTCATACCAGGGAGGTGAAGGGCTGAAGTGACTGAGATGCGATCAGTGCTGCCATCTGCGTTTGGCTACAAATCATCTAGACTTAGTAGAGAATTTAGGGACTACATAAATCTATACGTCAGTAATGAGTGGCAGTGCCCTGGCAGGAAAGCAAAATTTATTGACATTTCAAAATATATTCTCAGGAGAAAATAAATTAAATATACTTTCATCATGTACATTTTCTTAGATTTAATATCCTGGATAAAATGTATTTATTTTATTTACTTTGCACCGCGTCTTACTACTCGTTCGAGTTATCCGCTATTTCTGGATAGAAGATCCATAAATTAAATTCTGTTTATTTTTATACTATATATACCATATATGTGTGTCTCCGTTTATATTGCAGTTAGAACCCGAAATCCATTAAACTCCGTTTTCACTAGATAAACTAGTTCCAGAAAAGCCAGTTTGTCAACACCAGTTATTTCTAGACTTAATTGTTTACCATAGTTGTAATCTATCTAAAAAGGAAGAAAATGGTTGAATTAATATGTTGATCTAACCTAACCAAACCTAACATAAGGTATACATGAAGCACTGAATCAGAGCTATTATTTGTCCAAGATACAACTAGTTTTACCTAAATATAGTTTCAGCAGTCAGATAATTCAGTCAATATTGCTTTAACTAGACAGTAGAGGTATTGACGACTTGATTTTAGTGCATACTACTACAGTCCGCTGCATTTTATTAGCTATAGAAATAACTATTTGAAACTGCTATTGATGAAATGGCTTTGCTGGAACTAGTTTAACCCAGTGAGATCTAACTCTCACCGATTTTGGGTTCTGACTTTAACATATAATATGCTAAATATTATTGAATGTATAATTAATTAAATAAATAAAATAACCTACCAGCTTGATCTTTTTTGCTTAAGACTTCCTCGAGAATTGGTAAATGATTTCGAGCCATTTCATGGACGAGGTGTAAATCATCAAAATTGATTCCTGATTTTAGGGACTTCTCTTGGTTGTACGCAGTAGTGCAGTAGTTAAGGTGGGGGCGGGGACAGGGGGGGGGGAGGGGGTGAAGGGCGTTCGGTCCACCCCGGTTGAAACTTTTGGTCTACTGCAACGAAAAGAAAAGTTATTATTCTGCCGGGGTAGTACAAGACGTCAGACGCAATTTTATTATTTACTATTAAAAGAAATAAAATGTAAATACATAACAAAACACTTAAATTCCCCTCATTCAAATTATTATTAATAAAACAATAAAACTCAACTTTGATTTCTTAAATATATGTATATAGTATCGCAACATGCGATGGAAACTTAATTCTAAATATTCAAGCATGAATCCAGCGTAGACCATGTTCGGGCTTTCACACATGGAGGGAGTTGAAAATTAGAATCCGACATGGAGCAACAATTATTGATTAAAAAAAAGGAACAAAAAGAAGTTAAAAACGAAGTGAAGAAGTGGAGGGAAATATTTTCAAGATTGTTGGAAATGATTAGATTCTTAGCTAGATAAAATTTAGCCTTACGGGATCATCGAGAAGGAATGTATTATGAGACTAATGCTGAATCTGACTCAAAGGGAAATAGAGGAAGTATTTTTTTAGAATTAGTTAATTTATTGGTGAAATACGATCCAGTGCTACAAGAACATGTTCTAAGAATCAAGATGGGGGGAAATGTTTGCTAAATCCTATATTTTTCCTACTATTCAAAACGCGTTTATAGACATTTTGGGCGAAAAAGTAAGAAGCAAGGTTATCGAGCTAATAAAAGAAGCCAAATACTTTACTATGATATTCTATAGAGCTCCTGATATTTCTTATAAGGATGAAACGAGCCAATTTTTGCGCTACGTTATGATTGATGGAAATAAAACCGCCAAGAATATTTCAACTCTGATTTTGTAAAAATTAGGAAACGACGGAATTGGTATTTAAAATAGTAGAGGACAAGCATATGAGTAATGCTGATTTGATGGTTGATCAACATAGTGGCGTTAAGAGACGTATCAAGGAACTTAATAGAAAAACAGCATTTGTCACAAGTAAAAATCACACGCTAAATTTGGCGAGTATTTGCGCAGCTTCGAATTCTGTTAACCATTTTTAATTGAGGAGAGTTGTTTCACGTTTTTTTCCTCCTTGACCCATCGCTGGGATATTCTGACTTCAGTCATTGGTCAAAGTGTCAAGCACGTAGTAGAAGCTTGATAGAGTGCAAGGGGGGAAGCTGTATTGTAATAGATACCCGAAAAATTTAAGTTTCTTGGAACAGTTAACTTGTGATCAAGAAATTACCAGGTCATTTTCTGGCGTGCTGCTTTGTGCGTTACAATGGTTTCCCTTTTTGTGCTTTCTTGGCCTTTGGGAATTCGTCCTTTTAAAAATTAACTTCACCAAACAAAAGGAGTGAACGTAGAGCAACGTGGTATAAAACTCAAGGCTTTGAAAGGTTTTTTTAACTGAAAATAGGGAAGAACTAGTTAACAATTCAATAGCCTATGCCAAATAAATTTGTGATGATCTTGGGATAGCCATGGAGTGGCAACGTCTATATAGAAAGGCCAAACTGTTGGCTGGTGAAGAATCAGGAGATGCTGTATTGGTATACGTAACTGAACTTAGTTGAAAAGAGATTTTTTTTCTTCGCTGGACAGAGTGATCGAATAAGATTTCAACAGCTTCATGTTCTTGCTGAGAAATATGCCTTTCTCCCTCCGTCGAATCTTTTGAATGACAAATACGAGTAACAACTAAATAATGACTACCTGTACGATTACATTTATAAGGAAGAGTTCCTCGTTGATAGAAAAATACTTCAGAGTATCATTGTTGTTGCTGCTAAGCAAGACGAAACAGAGACGGGGAAGGAAGATCCCCTTGAACTTTTGCAATTTATTAAAAAATACAGACTTGGGAACTCATTTCCAAATATTGTAATACTTCTACGAACTTTACTCATAATTGCTGTTAGTGTTGTTGCCTGTGAACTGGATTTATCTTAATTAAAATTGATCCGGAATTATTTAAGATATACAATGAGTATCTCACGGTTAAGAAATATTCACATACTCTTTATAGAACAGCAACTAACAGACGAAATGGACTTCAATAATATCATCGACAATTTTTCTAATGGCAAAGCCAGAAAAATAACTTTGTAGAATGTTGTAATTAAATTGTTCACTTTAAAAATAGACAAGGTGTCTCCCCCCTCCCCCCACCATCCCCCCTATACGTCGATTTGACTTCTTTTTTTTTTTATCGAAGTATGTTGTGTAGGCCTATTGAAAGGGTGGCAAACCCGGGGACCACAAACTCTAGCTACACCACTGGTTGTACGTATTTCGCAAGCTCTTTACTTTCTGCCTTGCATCGGCATGCGTGAAACCTTCACTATTCATTTCACTGGCAATATTTTCAAGAGCAGCTTGACGCATCTGGTTATTCTTATAACTAGTATTAGTGGTTTCCCACAAGCACATATGGTCTCGGTAAAGTTACCTTACGGTGACACCTTCTTGCAATATTTCCATTGTAAATAACAACTTCATAACTTTAAACAAGAAGAAAAAGGGCAGGATAGATAAAAATGTCTAACTAAAAATATACCCGTACAAAATGACACGTTCACCGTCCGACTAGCTAGACTTCACAATTCTGACAAATAAGTGTTTACATTGGGTTAGTTCAGAGGGTTGTTTAGGTGACAGTGAGAAATGCAGGTGGTGGTGGAAGGTCAGTGGTAAGTAACTAGCTTGGAAAACTATTCACTTTCCTGTCCTCATTGCTGGTACAATAACTTGTAATAGTACTTTCTCTTGCGGTTTACACCTGGTTAGTAGCTGCCTTGCCAGTTAGTGGTACAAGTATCTAACCCATTTACTAAAATTTACTAAACTAATGTAAACGCCGCTTAAGTAATCCAGTAAAAAATAAGGAAGATATGATTTAGAAGAAATGTACCTATACTCGGGCGAGGTGAGAATGGTAAATCATTTTGGAAAAAATATCCTTAGTGCACCCGACAAGAATTCGAACCATAGCCTCTTCGTAGCCAACAAACTATACGAGCTTGACGTTTAGTACGCGTGCACAGCAATACACAAGCTATAAAACTTTGTAGATTCGTTCTGTAATATTTATTAATAGAAACATCACGATAGCTATAGGCCTACGTGACCTTTCCCACATGGCACTTTCTATCAAAATGAATGTTAAGTGCACCTACTATAGCAAATTAAAAATAGGAAGTTGGGTTTCTTAAGCGGAAGTGGCGTAATGGGCGGAAACTATGACACATGACCTCTCTTTGCCAAGAAGATTATAAACAAACACTATGAAAAATCATCTAATTTGTTAGGATGTTACGAAAGCCATTGCGAGTTAAGGTGGAATGAGAGTGAATGTTAGTTGTTAAGGTGGAATGGGAGAGAATGCGAGTTAAGATGGAATGGGAGTGAATGTGAGTTAAGGTGGGATGGAAGTGAATGTGAGTTAAGTTGGGATGGAAGTGAATGTGAGTTAAGGTGGGATGGGAGTGAATGTGAGTTAAGGTGGGATGGAAGTGAATGTGAGTTAAGGTTGGATGGAAGTGAATGCAAGCTAAGGTGGGATGGGAGTGAATGAGAGTTAAGGTGGGATGGGAGTGAATGGGAGTTAAGGTGGGATGGGAGTGAATGTGAGTTAAGGTGGGATGGGAGTGAATGTGAGTTAAGGTGGGATGGAAGTGAATGTGAGTTAAGGTGGGATGGGAGTGAGTGTGAGTTAAGGTGGGATGGAAGTGAATGAGAGTTAAGGTGGGATAGAAGTGAATGTGAGTTAAGGTGGGATGGGAGTGAATGAGAGTTAAGATGGAATGGAAGTGAATGCGAGTTATGGTGGGATGGAAGTGAATGTGAGTTAAGGTGGGATGGAAGTGAATGCGAGTTAAGATGGAATGAGAGTGAATGTGAGTTAAGGTGGGATGAAAGTGAATGTGAGTTAAGTTGGGATGGAAGTGAATGTGAGTTAAGGTGGGATGGAAGTGAATGTGCGTTAAGGTGGGATGGAAGTGAATGTGAGTTAAGGTGGGATGGAAGTGAATGTGAGTTAAGGTGGGATGGAAGTGAATGTGAGTTAAGGTGGGATGGAAGTGAATGTGAGTTAAGGTGGGATGGAAGTGAATGTGAGTTAAGGTGGGATGGAAGTGAATGTGAGTTAAGGTGGGATGGAAGTGAATGTGAGTTAAGGTGGGATGGAAGTGAATGTGAGTTAAGGTGGGATGGAAGTGAATGTGAGTTAAGGTGGGATGGAAGTGAATGTGAGTTAAGGTGGGATGGAAGTGAATGTGAGTTAAGGTGGGATGGAAGTGAATGTGAGTTAAGGTGGGATGGAAGTGAATGTGAGTTAAGGTGGGATGGAAGTGAATGTGAGTTAAGGTGGGATGGAAGTGAATGTGAGTTAAGGTGGGATGGAAGTGAATGTGAGTTAAGGTGGGATGGAAGTGAATGTGAGTTAAGGTGGGATGGAAGTGAATGTGAGTTAAGGTGGGATGGAAGTGAATGTGAGTTAAGGTGGGATGGAAGTGAATGTGAGTTAAGGTGGGATGGAAGTGAATGTGAGTTAAGGTGGGATGGAAGTGAATGTGAGTTAAGGTGGGATGGAAGTGAATGTGAGTTAAGGTGGGATGGAAGTGAATGTGAGTTAAGGTGGGATGGAAGTGAATGTGAGTTAAGGTGGGATGGAAGTGAATGTGAGTTAAGGTGGGATGGAAGTGAATGTGAGTTAAGGTGGGATGGAAGTGAATGTGAGTTAAGGTGGGATGGAAGTGAATGTGAGTTAATGTGGGATGGAAGTGAATGTGAGTTAAGGTGGGATGGAAGTGAATGTGAGTTATGGTGGGATGGAAGTGAATGTGAGTTAAGGTGGGATGGAAGTGAATGTGAGTTAAGGTGGGATGGGAGTGAATGTGAGTTAATGTGGGATGGTAGTGAATGCGAGTTATGGTGGGATGGAAGTGAATGCGAGTTAAGGTGGGATGGAAGTGAATGCGAGTTATGGTGGGATGGAAGTAAATGCGAGTTAAGGTGGGATGGAAGTGAATGTGAGTTAAGGTGGGATGGAAGTGAATGCGAGTTATGGAGGGATGGAAGTGAATGAGATTTATGGTGGGATGGAAGTGAATGTGAGTTATGGTGGGATGGAAGTGAATGTGAGTTAAGGTGGAATGGAAGTGAATGCGAGTTATGGTGGGATGGAAGTGAATGTGAGTTAAGGTGGGATGGAAGTGAATGTGAGTTATGGTGGGATGTGAGTGAATGTGAGTTAAGGTGGGATGGAAGTGAATGAGAGTTAAGGTGGGATGGGAGTGAATGAGAGTTAAGGTGGGATGTGAGTGAATGCGAGTTAAGGTGGGTTGGGAGTGAATGAGAGTTAAGGTGGGATGGGAGTGAGCTAGACCTCATTGTCAGCCACAGCTAAGCTTAGTTATTTAATTTTTAGGCTTTATCTTACAGAACATGAGCTCAGGACCCAATGTCCGCGAGTTCAACAGATTTTTCTTGGGTAATACAACTCCGTATCACAACTTTCTTTGGAGGGAAAGTAAACCCGTTGGTTTTTATGTTCATTATGGCATGTTAGAGAACACTGGAAGGTAAGTGCAGATACCTTTTCCGGCAAATGTGGTAAACCCTTTCACGATTGCTAATAGAAATTCTCATCTGTTGATATTGTCAGTCGGTTCAGAAAGTGTATGTTAGATACCTCAAATAAATAAACACTATTTTTATTTAAAAAATAAAGTCCATTTAGTACCTTTATATTGGCAAATAAAATGAGATTATAAACAAGATTCACCCATTTTTTTCTTTTACAGATCCTATTAAGAATAATTATTTGTTCTTAAAGTGGACCTTCTCTGAAGAGTTTTCAATGTGCAATTAAATGTCACAAAGTATATCAGTCCCAACTAGTGTATTTATACATCTTTGATATAAAAGAAAACCAGGCAGAAATGTATGTTGGTTTCATAAGGATCATGGATCGGGCCATTTATTTGACACGCCAGATCTACGAATTCAATAAAAGTGTGTTGCGGATTGAATAACCGGTTGGTTTTGTCTTCCATATAAGATTACTGCTTTAAGGGTTGTTCAAGAATTACATAAGCACCTCAAGGGGGAAGGGTGTTCAAGCTTTGCTTATTTTTGCTGAGAAGGGGGTTGGGGTCTGAACACTTATTACATAAGACAGAGAAAGACAAGAAAGGATGGTGCAGTGAACTAGCAACCCCAAATGGACACATAATTAAAAGTGTCGAGACATGGATTGGTCATCAGATCAGAAGTGGTCAAGAGTTTTTTTATAACTATAATAATTCATGTATTCATTAATAATACTTTTTTAAATTCAATTAAATGCAAATAATTTAAAAAAATTATTTGATTGATTTTTAATTCCTATTTGGTTCAATAAGTTAATTCATTTAAAAACAGTTTATTGTGAATTACTTCTCAACATTAATTTACACCTCTACAGTAATAACTACCAATGATTTATAAATTGTAAAAAAATAATAGTTATTCCTGTAAACAGACTACATAAAAAAAAAGCCGACAAATATAATGTAAGCAACAGGTGGGGGAATGCTTTTTTTTTTTTACAAAGCGGGGAGTGGATCAAAAATGGCCAAATATTTACTTCTGTAATACTTGAATGTCCCCTTTGTAGTAGTATGTTTGCTGGTTTTTACTCGGAAACTACAAACAACGTTCCCTTAGTTTAGTGTTGTAGATTCGCCTCAGGTCTACAGGTGCAGATTGCAGTGTAAAGCTGATTCAAGTTGAGTTCACCATTTAAAACTTAATAAAGAAAGTCATATGCAATCTCTATAATTCAGTTGTTTACAATTGAAACTTAATGTGATATGTATAATCAATCATACATGTTCTTAGCATAGTCCTCTATCTTCATTTTAAACGTGCAATTTTATTGGCATGAAATGTAATCAAAAAATTGGTAAATGGCTGCTCTTTTTGATACATTTGACCAACAATTGCTTAGTAATATCCTGTAAACATTATTATCTACTGTAGCAATATAGAGGAAGTATTCAACACAAGAAAAGCACAATTCCCTAGAAACAATGCAACATTTAAATATTATTCCACCTTTTTAATAGAAGAGTTTTTTTAAATAGAAAAAATTCAAAGTCAAATTGGTGATCATAAAGTAAAGTATAAAGCTAGAGTAAATATATAAACAACACTGGTGAATATGTTCCAGGATAACAATGATGAAGATAGCGCTGGTAGAACTGGAAGTGCAACTGATTCAACCCATACAACCCTAGAGGAAACAAAGTCTCGCATGGAGATAAACCAGTACCCTTCAAAGGAAAGAATAATGATCTTGAAGAACATCTTTATCATAATGCTCTCCTTTTCTTTGTCTCTCTCGTCTGGAGTCTTGAAGTTCCTTCAGACCAGCTGGTTCAACAAGGATGGGTTGTGAGCGATAGGACTTGCAGTGGGGAGCGTTGGGAATATTCTGGGCAATATGTTCCTACCAACCTTTATGATCCGCAACCTATGATGCAAGTGGACAATGTGCATTGCTCTTGTTGTTCACCATCCCTCACCTGCTGTCACAAATGTGTGAAAGCTTTGCGATAATCCTAACATCGTCCATGATCGCCGGACTTGGTGCAGGACCTCTCATAGTCGCCAGATCCACCTACATCCTAGTGGTGGCTGAGCCATATGCTTACCTTACAGGACAACCAAAGGAGAGGGTTGTGGCCAGGTTTTTCAGCTGGGCGCAAGCTTTCATGCATCTCAATGCTGCCCTGAGAAAAATGATGTCCATCATTCTGTCTTCACGAAAAAGAACATATTCTAACTTGACGATAAACTACAAGGAAAACTGTGGAACTGGTTACTGTCCTTACGTTTAAGTGAGGAAGATTAATTTGGAGGTGTCTTATTCTACTAACATATATTTCTATATCTTGATAGGGATATTTAAAACTTGTGGGTTGTGTTTTGATAGCATTGTTTGTAAATCCCTTAAGAAGGTACTCAGTATTTTTCAAGAGAACAGGCATTCTCAAGATCAAGAGGTACAACCTTCTGTTGGTGACAATCAAACTCATGAAGGATCGGAAGCAACAGTTTCTCGTGTTTTTCTCTCTATGGAGTGGAATCATAAACATTTTCAATGTTGCAGGTTTCACGGCGGCTTATATTTCTTGCGGTTGGGGATATCAATATGTTGGCTACGTTTTCATTGTCTATGACACATGTTCATTGGTCTTAGCCTTTCTCAACTCATGGTTATTGAAATATGTATGTAGGAAAACCCTCATCACTGCCGCCATGGGTGTCAATTTTACCATCTTGGTAGCCTTGAGGTTTTGGGTGCCAATGCATTATGCTGCTGTGGGGATCATGTTTAAACGGAAAATGGAAGCCGCGTTTGGGAATGTATCGCTATGGATAGCGGTAGGAGGTATTGTTGGATTTTTTATTGACCCTTATGTGTGCATGGACGTCAAGATTTACATTGCAATGTTGTTTAATATATTAGGTATTAGTGGATATCTTCTTGCGGAGAATAATTTTACACTCACACAGGCCAATAAAACCCACATAAGAAAATATGGCAATAAGTAGTTTGGTATTTTAACTAATTGTAATAATGACATTAATATTTGTACACCGATTTGATCTTACTCTAACCACAATAAAACTCACTCCATAACTCTCAGTGTGTACTAAGTAAATCATGCACTTCATTATCTACCAGCAGAAATATGTTAAAAACAAAATAATGTAAATTGGATTCTTATAAATTGATCCAACTTTGTAGACCTTGCATATTTGAATATTAAATTTAGCTAGGACCTATAATGACAACTATAGACAGTCCTTGTTATAGTACATCAATATTCAATTCTATAAGAAAATATTTTATTTTAAAGAGAGAAGCTCTTTAAACTACTGATATATTTTAGCGGAAAAAACCCCCATCACAAATACTGACACTAATGTAAAATTTAAGACAAATAAATTCTGAAAATTAATAAACAAGTTAAAACAATGAAATATTTTCAAAAGTAAAACCTGCAGCACTTGTGAAAATATTCAAGCGAACCCAAAGAACAATAATAATATAAGGAAAGTCAATTTAGTGCCACCTTGCAAGACAATTCATAAGCCAAAGGATTCCTTGACAGCCAGTGGAATTGCTAAAGGATTTTGCCTTTACTTAGTCAATGAAAATCTATTTGAAGAAGTAGATCTCAATATAATTAAGCTTTGAATTTTAAAAAATATATAAAAGAATTTAGTTTCTAAGAGATTAAAAGAGAAAAACAAAACAATTCCAACAAAATTGATGAACAGCAAATATAAATTGGGTTTATTTGTTGATAAAAGTAAGTATGGAGCCCTTTAATCATTAAGGGTCTCTAAGATAATTTCAGAGCTACAACACTGCTAATTGCTGGTACAGAACCAATTATAATTATAGAATGAACTTAACAACCAGACTCCAGCACAGTAATTGATCACTTAACTGACTGTATGTTATAGTGAATGGATTATAGGAAACAGAGTTAACATTTAGTTACTATTTGTATTTTCTATTATCATATCTCTGACACCTTAGCGTGTCTTCGTACTGAGATATGGGTCCCGGGTCCGATTCTTGGCATGGCTGAAACATTTATCATTTGTGAAATGTGGGTTTACCCTTTCACAGTGATGAATTAATGACTGGGGACTGGCTGTTGTGCTTGTACTAGTCTTAAGTTAGATAAGACATATGGAGCTACGACAGGCCAAACCAGCCGGTAGTGGAAAATATATGACCAGAATAAAATAATGACCCAAACCACAGGCTGGAAACAGAAATGGATGTAGAGTAAATTATTATATTTATATTTCCTCTTATATTCATAATTTTTTTTTTTACCAAGATTCAGATTTAAAGGTAAATTGGAGACTTAGATTTGTAAAATAATAGATTCAACCCATCTGTACTTTGTAACAAAAGTAGTACATTAATGAAATGCGCATTAAAAACAAGACAAATAATAATGCTGTTTTTTATTGCTTGAGAAACATGTACATTAATATAATTTTCAACTCAGGTCAAAAGTATATCACTTTCAGCGTGTGCATCGAACCTTTATCAAATGGTCCATTATTGGGAAAAAGTTTGAGAAACGCTGCTTAAGGGCACTTTGACCTCTTTTAAACTTATAAAATGAGAAACTCTTCAATTAAATAAAAGTTTGACAATTAGCCTCAATCAGGGTAAGAAAATGGAAACATTTAAGAATTTAAGGAATTGTTATACCATTTTAAAAACTTTTATCAAGAGTTGAGTCGATACTACTATTTTACGAAACAAATTGGAACAAATGGAAACAAATTATGAACATAAGAGGAAATGAAAATATAATGGAATAATACAAAATACAACTGATTTTCTTCAAGGGACAACTATTACCTCTTTGTCCAATGGCAGCAATGTAAAGTGTGCACTGTGTTCTTTTCGTCGTAAAAGCCATGTTGTTTTCATCCATTTTATGTGTTTCTATCCACCTTTAGTATACCTTCTTCCAAATTAATAACTGAATGTTAACGTTCTCTCTTATGATCCATTCATTCAGTCAGTTAAGTGTGTTAAATTACTGGTCTGCGGCCTGGTTAAGTTAATTATTTATTATAAATGGTTTTTATTAGAAATATTAGAGCTCTAAAACAAACTGCATTTGAAGAAGCAAAGGGGGGAAAAAAGATCTAAGTCTTGAATCTGAGATTTTCTTGAATAGTCGAATCTCAAATATTAACACAATATTCTATTATTTTTTTCCTGTGGTCCTGTCTGCAGGCCACAGTTTGAGAACCAACGCCCCAGAATATATCTTGTTAACCTACGTGGAAATGGGAAAAACCTATAGTAAGAACATGATAGGAAGGACCTTATCTGAAAATTAGTTTTGAAAAATATAGGTACAGTTGTAATGTACTGTATTATTGTACGGTGCAGTAACAGTAATATACATACAGTACTGTACATATAATATTGTATTATATATTGATCCGAACACGTTATTGAATTGGAAAACAAACAAACATAGCACTTGTAAAAACACCAGAGCACAACTCTTCCACTCACACAAATAAAATTATAGGTTATACATTTGAATGAGCTTGGATTGTGATGACTTGTGCATGTACACGTATAGAGTTTCTTGGAATGTCGAATTTCCGAGACTCTACTGTATTAGTTCAATGTTATCAATGTTGATGACATATTAATGGTTGTATAAAAAAAAAGGGAGAGGGGGAGGACATCAAAGAAAATGTTGGAAATAAAGTATGTAGGAAAAATAATCCAAGAGAGGTCAAGAAAGAGATTGGAGCTGATAACATAATGGGTTAAAATGTGAGGAAATAAATGGAATAAATTAAAGGGAGGAAGAATGGTGGAAGGATGGAGGAAGATGGAGGCATTTTACTAAACTGATCTGGCCACTTTTGATTATGTATTATACAAAACACCATTCCTGCTTTGTTCTTACTCTAGTTACAACTAAAATATGCTCTACACTAAAGCAAATGTTTTGATAATTTATTTTACCACTAACTATATATTTTACATGTATAAACATTTTCTTATAATTTCTCATAACAGATATCAAGTAAATTGTAAGACAAAAAATACAATAAATTTACAAAAACATGTAATACTTAAACTTTTACAAATATTTTGAAGTTTATCTATTTCAATATTACTGCTGTCATGAGGCACTCATACAAAACCTAAACAGCAATATTGAGGAAATGCAAGAATGGGAAAAATAAAATTACAATTTTAAATTGCTAAAATAAAAACACATTTGATTGATATATTGTTATAAAAAACACCCCTTAGAATAAGTTTAGTACAACACATTGCTAGTTTACTACCATCAACATATTATATATTATCTTATATTAGTTTAACGGATAAACTTAAATTATATATTTGAAAACTGTGTGTAGACCACAGACAAGATATACAGCAGACTCTCAGCCTTATGGTAGTTTCGCTGCACTCCTTGAGACAGGTTGAGTCCTTGGGCACTGGGGAGTGCTAGTTCTGTGTTAACAGTACTTCCTAGTGAAACAACTTACTTTCAAATAATTCGTTGTAAGGTGGGCAAGTTCAAACACAGTAGTTAAAAGTGCATGCAACTACCCTGTCCTCCCTCCACTCCTTTCAATGAACAAACCTTTTAAGACAAGTAGCTTGGGTATTTGCCGAATGTTTAAAACTAGCTTGTTTGGGGAGTTGATTTATGGGAAGAGGGGTCAGGTTGGACCTTTACCTAAACCTAGCTTTGTGGAAGGCCAGTCGATTTAAAGTAGAAAGGAAATTTTTGTTTGCTTTCTAGTAAAACCATCTTTGAAGTTAACTGTTTTTTTAAAATGGCCACTTGATAGCGCTATTGTCACTTAGGACTGCGCGGAGAAATCCTTGTGTTTAAGGACTCAAGCTCTCCCAATCCATTTGTTTTTAGAAACGTGTCTTTCTATCCGTTCAGGTTGTACATCTATGCACTAATCACACTAATGTGTTAGGGACTAGGAAGGTTTGATTTAGAGGAAGTGCACCCACATTTAGGAGTGGAAAACCATTTAGGAATCAAAGCACTCAACTGGGATTGAGACCCTGACCTCCCCATCTTCGGCAGTCTAGTCTATTGCAAGAGTAGTGCCTTAAACCATGTGGCCACTGGAACAGGTCATTTCCATTTTGAGCTGGAGACTGTGGGTCTGATGTATATTTGTCTATGGTTTGGACAGTGATTCAAACCTCAAGCCTTTGGCTTCATGTCCTATTGCTATTACAACTCCATCTCCAGAGTTATGGATGTAAATCCCGGCTAAAAGACTATACTAATGAAATCTTCAGTGATTAAATATATTATACAACACATGGTTAGGGAAAACCTTTATGTAATAGGGTGCATTTTCAAACATATCTTTACATTTTAATATTTATTCTAGATTTAAAAAACACCCAAATACCGTTTACAAGTAGGCCCAGTTAACTCTAATACATTTTAACATTACTTTGTTGTAAATTATATTACATGACATTCCTATAAAATAAAATGTTAAAATAAATTGGTTGAAAATAAAATTTGCTCACAAGCACACCATTGAGATGCTGAAGTAGAAATTATTCAGAAAAACACAAATGATTATTAGCACCCGTCTTACTACCCGTTTGGGGTATACTCACACTAATCTGTAATGGTAGGGTGATTGTGAGATTAAATGGAGGACCTACAGTTTAACAGGGGATCCTAACTATGGAGGCCTGGCATTCCCCACATTCAGAAGTTGTGATTAATACACGTCTTGTCAGAGGTGAAGGAAGGGTTTGGCAATCAGATAAATCTGTGCCAGGACCGAGGATTGAACCCACGGACCTACAGCAAGAAGTCTGACACCTTACCCCTAGACCGCCAGGTCACCCCACTAATTAAACATTTTTTTAAAACAAACTTTGCCTTACAGGTAATTCTGAACCCGCCTGTAGTATTGAAAGTAGGGACGGATCCCTTGAATCTTAGGGATACTTGAGATTCAAGAAAACTTGTTTTAGATCACTAATAACACTTATTGGTGGTTCAGAACCAATTACATTATAGGATGAACATAATAACCAAGCTCCAGACAAGTAATTTAACACTTGACAATGTTATAGTGTACGGATAATAAGAAAGAATGTTAAAATTTAGTTTCTACTTGTATTTTCTATCATTCTATCTTTATATTTCCTTTTATGTTCATAATTTTTTCCTATATTCGGATTTGCAGGCATATTGGAAATAGTAAAATAGTGAATTTGAAGCAACTAATTTAAAGCTAGTTTTTCCTCCCACAATTTCTACCCCAGAATCACCAAGTTAAGTGTGCTGGCTATCCCTCTTAATTTTAACCATGATTTAACCTAATGCTCTTATCCCAATTAACATGTGGGTGGATTAGAAATAGCGCTTTCACTTTAAGAGGTATTATGTGAAAATACTATTCCAATCCTTTAAGCTAATGTCACAAGAAAGAATGAGGAGCTATGAGGGAAGGATAGAAAATACTGGAGTATATGTTAGTTTATTTTGTCTCGATTATAGTACACAGCCTGGTCAAAAATATAGCCCATACAAATTATCAAGCAATATTTAGTATTATAAATTTATAATACAAAACAAAACCTTTCAAAATAATTATATTTGTTATCACAACAACTTAAGTTGACAAAACCATTTCTTAACTCACACATCAAATTGACAGTCCATATAAATGTTTATACATTCTTATTAAACTAAAAGTAGAAATAAGCAATTGTGAATACAACAGCACACATTCACTTTGATCTTGAAGACATCAGAAATAGAACCAAACATTTTAACCAGCAGAGCGAGTGTAATTGCAGATTTCTTGAGTGAATCAATATCCCATTTGTGGTAGTTTTAAACAAACATTGAAGATCCATACAACAGTGAATTATTATTCAGGTCATTATTAATATTAACAACAATATTAACTGTACGTACATTTACTGTGTTATGGAAGCAAGAACAATCTGAAAGCTGCACATTCCAATCAAACAGGAAGAAAACTAGTTTCTTGACTGAAAGCAAGACTTTTTTACCAGGACATTAGCATGATTGAAAACTCTAATAAAACATTTGGCGGAGTGGCCAGTGGCCTAATCTAAAAAAAATTGTATTTTTCTTTGTGAGGGCATATATTAATTTATTAAATGGGAAATATATTTGCATGTTTTATATTTACAAAGTATTATTATTATCATCATCATGTCTTACTACCCGTTCGTGTTGTACACAATTTACAAAGGAGTCACTGCTACCAATACCAACCGCAAATTTATTAAAAAAAAAGTTTGAACAAAAATGGACGGATCATACGGACCATTTATAACATCATTGTTATTATGTCATATATAAAATGCTTCTGCACAAAATGCTCTGTATTATTAATATATAAAGTTGTGTGAACTTTTAATATGGGTCAAAATGCTGAAGAGGGTTATTAGTTTTGGAAAACTCTGGCCACCCTGTCAAAAAATTTGTACAATAAAGAATAGTGCTTTAGCATTAAATGTCTTAGTGACCGTGAGTTATTCACAAGCCTATTTGTAAAAATCACTATTGAATTTAATGAACAATCTTTTAAAACTATCATATTCCATATGTACATTTAACTTGAAATTATTTATTTTACTCATAAGTTTAGCTACACACTTTTTTTGGGGGCTCTGTGGGTAAAATATTCATATGATTAAATTTTTTATTTGTTTGTTTAACTTTCCCACAATTTCTAAACAATTTAAAATAGTATTTTTTTAAAGTGAAATATAAACATTAAAAATGTGTTGTTTTTTATTTGAAAATAATATTGAATAAACATATAAATTTGATTAGATAGTGTGTGATCCTTGAAATAAATAAGAGGACTGGTAAAAATTTTTATTGCGTACTTGAATTTCTACCAAAATTGTAATAGTATGCTTTACTATAAAAAAATCATAATAAGCTCAAATTTATGTTATATAGACCAATCTAATATTACTATCCAAGATGCTTGAAATAAACAAAAGAAAACCAGAGTAAAGGCACACAAATATTAGGTTAATATTTTCAGTCAGTAAGCTTCAACATAAAAAAATAGTTTAAATAATCACAAAACGTGACTTTACAATGAGAACCATAGCAACATATTACTAACAGCCTAGATAATACAATAATTTATTATTAGAGATGCAAGAAAGTTGAAGAGTAGCCTAACAAATAAGCGAATAGTTACTATTAGGGGTGTGCGAAGTCCACTTTTACAATCAGAGGTGAAATCAAATAAAATATATGAAATATTCTCAAAAATGAATAGAAGTTTGGATAACTTTTGTAAATGGTTTTATGGTTGAGAAAGTATATTGTGGCTATTTATATAACTTATATTCACCAATATTACTTGGGAAATGTTTTATTACAAAATAGTTCATAATATTTTGTTTTATTCTGATAAATTAAGTTGCTATCACAACTTACTGCATGGTGTCCAGCCAAACTATATTTAAGCGATTCCAGCCTAAAACAATGGGTTAGTGGGTAGTGCGGTCTAAGTTAGATTTCAATGAGATCATGTTGAGATGTTAATAGATCACCTTACATGAGTTATGATTAAAAATTATTGTGAGACACATTCTTCTTTTTAGTTTATTCTTCCTATAACATAACCATGACTCAACTTTGACTAAAGACATGAGGTAGTAGAGTGGAAAGACGACATGACAATCTTATGTTGACTGAGGTGAGATTAGTATGCAAAACAGGGACAGATGTGTTAATATATATTTAACTAAAAGAAATGTTATTTTGACTAGTGTGAATAAAAGTTGTTTATTTCTTTAGTAAATATACGTATAAATTAAAGAAATTTGATAACATTCCCTGACCAAACCAATTCCCTGTTTTCCAGTTCACTGGACCCCCTGTTACAATTCAATCACTTAGGATATATTCACGTGAATATTAATTTGTAATTTATATAACAGTTCAGAGTGGCTATAATTAACTGAATAGAATTTTAACTGTCAATATGTTTATTGACAAATTGTTAAAGCTGGAATTTTTTCCGAAGCTAAGTTGAAGCTGATATTTGTTTTGAAAGTGAATCAAGTTTTGAATCTTCGCACATCCCTAGTTACTATTTTAAGCAAGGATTGCCATTCATTCAACATTTTGATGTGGGCGTATGCATTCCACATAATAAAAACAAGATATACTTATAGTCTCAAAAACCATAAAAAATCTTATTTGTTTTTGTGAATAAATTGTAGTATTCTTCATATTAAACAAATGCACTTTAATCCAAGGAAAGGAAAACCATGATTGATACATTAGTTTATTTAGTTATTTATCCCAGCACAAATTACACTACAATAAATTAAACTGTGGTAACTTATTACTATTTAAAATCACATAGCTTAATTAAAATAAGAATTCCAAAATTGTAACTTTTAAGGTTGTGTTTTGATTCAAAGAAAGGCCTAATTTAATGTAAGACATATTCTCCTAACCAAATACATTTTTTAATATTATGTATTGGTGTTAAAAAAAACAAAAAGATTATATTGTGTGTGTGTACATAATTTTTATAAAGTATTTTAAAATACCTTTACCGGCAAAATTGGTGGGCCCTTTCAAGCTCTCACATAAACATTCAGTGTGTAAGGCAACAGGGAACCACCACGCTTCCTGAATTCCTTCAATACATGTGATTTATACCATATGGTGCAGGCAGCACTAACCGTCGAATAGGCTGAGTGCATGCTCAGCTCCGGATGAATAGAAATCACATCAAACCAGTCTTCAGGTTGTTGACTTAAGACTAAGATATATTAAAACTGTCATTTTTGTATGGTAAAACTTTGTAATGGTTGAAGACATATTTTTTTCAGAACAAATCAAGGCTGAGGAATATGTGAAGCGTAGCACTTGCTTATTTTGTAATTAATGAAATCAAAATAGCAATAGATTGTTGGACCATTTGAGAGTTGACTTAATTCATTAAAAAAGATGTGGTTTAAGAGTTTTGATCTTAGTGCTCAATTTACTTTATGTGTATTTGTTAGTGTTGTTAAGGAAGATTTGAAAGAAAACAAATGTCATGGAAATTGGAGAAACATTCCTGAAAATCAATTAAGGCCGTCAATTGTTAAATTTGATGATTGGAGATGTAATGGAGAAGCAAAAGTCTTCACAAGACATAATTTTTAATATCTCACCCAATATAACATATTTACAATAACAAAATAAATGTTTTAAAATTATCTATCCGTGGTTGGGGGAGTTTAGCTTTTTCATTTTAATTGCCTCAATGAATTACATATGTAATTATTGAGGCAATTGTTCGTTGGGGCATGGGTTGTTTTTTCCTGGTTTGAACAAGATCTTTCACCGTTTTGAAAATGTTGCGTCTCCAATCTAGTCATTAATAATGCCTTAGGACATATATTTCCAAATGAAAAAATCACACCAACTGAACAAATTAAAAATTTAACAAATCTGCAAAATAATTTTATTTTAATCATGTACAAACATTAAGTATAAAAACTTTAAAAGTTAAATCTGAAAATAAAACCCACATATTAATAAAAATAAAGTTGAAAATGTTGATTTCATGCTACTCTTCAGAATGAATTGTCAACCCTTGCTCAAGTTCCTCCTCTCAGCACTTACTGTGGTGTCTGCTGCGCTTGTTGGGAAGCAGCAATGGGGTCAGAAGTGGGGGAAGGAGTGGAGACAGTGACAGGGGCTGCCACAGGGATCTCTACAGCAGCAGAGTAGGAAGGCGGAGGAGTTGGGAACTTCTTCATGAAGCGAGGGTCACCCATAGCAGTCTCGTAGTCAGGCAGGTCAGGCAGCAACGATTGACTGTCGGGATCAATGTAATGAATAATTCTCTGAGCAGCCACTAGGCGAAGACTGAGGTACTTGTAGCAACTCCATACCACACCAATAAAATATGCCTGCACCCACAAATATAAAATGTTTACTATAACATTCAAATTAAAGTTTAGTGAACTGGACATGTTTGGTTCAATGTAGGGATTGAATCTTTTAGTATTTGAGATTAGAAATTTGTAAAATTTCCTTAACATTAAACCTCTAACAGCCTGCTTACAAACAATGATTGGTACCAACTGAAAAGACAAATTTATTCCTCTTGAAAGTGTAAATTAAAATAAATAATAAATATTCTTTTTTATTTTCAGTGTGTGTAGTTAAACTTTTGAAGTAGGTATTTTTTGGATGTTGAAAATATTTTTTTTTAATGTTTTAAAATGCACACACGCAGCCATTTCAGTTGTTTACTACATGAATCAATCAATATGTTCAATTCAAACTTATACCAATGCATAGGCAAGCAAGGGAATTGAGAGATAGTTGAGTGCATTTGCGAGGAACATGACATTCCTTAAATTATTTTTAAAAAACTTACACAAATAGAGAGAACTGCTAAACAAAAATTGCTGTTAATTTAGATAAAATCTTAGCTACTTGACTAAAATCTAAAAAAAAAAAAATTGTTATTTTATATATATATATATATATATATATATATATATAAAGAATTAATTTATGAGTAAAATTATTATCATCAAGGTTGTGTTATTTTTGAGATTTGCTAAAGGTGGAATGTTTTCAAACTTAGGATATTTAAAGTTTGTATCAATTAATACGTTTAGCTACAAAACTAGCTCTAATTTAGTTACTATTTAGTTATAGAATTAAGTTGGTTATCCTGTAAAGTTAATGTTGATCTTATTTATTACAATAAATATTTTATCAAACTTACCACATTTATATTAAAAAAGCATTTACTATTTCATATTGTTTGCTAGAAATATTATTTTTAATTTTAAAGTATCAATATCAACTTTTATAACCATTAAAAATTGAAGTGAAGTTAATTTCTCAGTAAAATAATATCTAACGAGATCCTGTACAACAAGCATGTGCAACTGAGCATAGAGGAATGGAAATGGAACAGAAGACATGATAATGCACAATTACACTAAGTAATAATAAACGAAATATGAAACACTTCAAATTTATAATTGTTTATGATTCTTATGTTTTCTTATATGGATAATTAAGTTACTGAAGCATATTTTGGGGAAATATTAGCTTATTAAAATGACGATTTTATTAACTTGTTTTTATCAAAACAGTGTAGAAACACTCTACAATTATGTAAAGTAAGTGATAATTAAAGAGGCCAACCTGAAAGGATAGTTAGGTTAGGCCTAGATATAAACAAACACATTTCTATATTTTCTTTCTACACTTTTACACTTCCCACTTCTTCAAACTTCCACAGCTTCACATTGTTTTGAATTTTAGGACATATTTATTTTTCATTTGAAGAGACATTAATAAAAAAGTAATATTCCCGAAAATTCAAACTAATGTGCAACTGTGAAAGTTTTGAAGAAGTGGAAAGTGTAAAAGTGTAGACAAAAGATAGATAAGTGTGTTTGTTCCTATCTAGCCCTAACCTAACTATCCTTTCAGTTTGGCTTCCTTCACTATCACTTACTTTACATCACTGTACAGTGTTTCTACACTGTTGTGTTATACATTTCCAAGCCATCATGCAATTAATCATTTTATTAACTTATTTTTGTAATTGTTGGTGTAATTTTAATGTCCTTAGAGACATGAGTGTTGAGACCATTTTAATTATTTTTTACTAGATTTTTATTTGAGTGTTGTTCTTAATTTTAAAGTGTGGGTAATAAGTGTTATTTATAACTTAAAAACCCATATTTCTATTATTTAACTTTTTTTTTACAAAATTATTTACTATTTATAAAAAAGAGTGTCGTTCATCTTTTAAGAACATGTGTTTTAATATACTTTCTAACGTTTTAAAATTATGAATATACAATACTAAAACTCAGGAGCTTTAAGAAATATTCAACTCGAATGAAAAAACCCAAGCTCGCAGACCCCTAATATTTAGGCAAATGAATGTATTTTTTTACTTCTGACTCAGGCTGTAAATACAAAAAATTTTTTTAATAGAAATGTAATAGGAATATAACATTTATATGTTGGCAATAAGTAGGGGGTGTGCGAATATGATTATTTATTTAATCGAATATCAAAATTTCGAACGAAAACCGAATAGTACAAATCAAATAGATTTTTCTTACATTTTGATAAAAATAATTTAAATTAGTAAATTCATATTGAAAATGTGGTTTTATAGTTAAGTCTGCAAAATGCAAAAAATTACTTCAAAACAGTGTTATTTGAGATAGTATTAGTAAAATAAAAAACTGAATTTTAAACAAAATTCCAGGAAATTGAGAGGAACTTTTGAGACAGTTGTATAGACAACAGGTTTCACCTAAATCAATTTCTTTTAAAATTCATGATAGGTTTTTGAAAGACATTTAAATTTAAAAATTGCATGGAGAATGTTTAACTGGTCACTGTAGAGTTTATATTTCTTTATATCATAACATTATTATTACTATTATTAGAAAGGGTAAAATAATGGGGGTGATTAATAAACAAGGTCATATTTTGATTATTTCAAAGTATAGTTCTCATTTTCTAATATTCAAGGCCTACTTTTGTTTGTGTGATGATTAGTACTCAACCCAAAGTTTGGTTGGATCGTAAACAATTCCACTGTCAGCTGAAAGCCTAGATAGCACTGGTACTAGGTAAATTAGGAGTGCAGTAGTTTCCTGTTTCTTTCCTTTCTGAGCCAGAAGGTACTATTGCACATCAGTCTTCCAAGACCACCAACTGACACTTTCACTCCATCCATCACAGGGACTGGCTGTATACTGAATGTTATTACTAGTTTTGCTCATGCCTCTACCACTAGGTTTGACCCCCCTTATAATCTCTATTCTGTATGGGTCCTCCCTTTCTGGCTAACAACAGGATTATATTTGGAAGAAGGTATAGAAAAGGTGGATAGAAACATATAAAAGGGGGACGAACACAATATGGCCTTTACAATGAAAAGAAGAACACAGTTCATACTTTACACTGCTGCCAATGGACAAAGAGGTAATGGTTGCCTCTTAAAGACTACACTATACTCTGAAAGGTTTAATAGAGTATTTGAAGTCTTCAAGACAATATGGCCTTTTGTAGATCTGTTCGGTGTTCGTTGTGCGCATGCGCAGCACAAAATGTAGCACGAGTGAGATGTAAAAATCACCCAATCTACGATTTCGCTTGCATAGTGTAGCTTAGCATGGCATAGCGTGCTGTGTGAATGTGTTTGTTTAAATACTTGGCTAGTGATCTTAAAACATAGTATAGCACAGCAAAGTTTCATGTGTAAATCCAACATAACAGGTGCAATCAAATGGTTGACCTTGAAATATTGCCTCCCCCTTTCATTTTCTTGCTGTAAAATATGGTAGAGTAGGTATTTCTATCCTTTTTTTAAATGTTTCATTGCAAACACTTTCACTAGTAGACATGTGGCTCCTAACCATTTCTCTCTCCACCAGCCATTATTAACACCCCCCTCCCCCTTCTACAAACTCTTAGGCATGTCACAACCTCTTGCTTTCTGCTAACAACGATATTCTCCACTCCCCTCTTATTGAACAAAGGAAAAGAGTATTTTTAACTCTGAGTTACCAGATTATCTGGCTACCTGTTTGTCTCATGCCCAGTAAACATACTGGTCTGGATAGGACTTAAAGAGATTCATGACATAACTGTTTGCTCTTGCTATTCCAAGTTTCGAATAGAATATTAGGCTGTTAATTATTCGAAATTTCAAATGGTTGCATACTCCTAGCAATAAGCTACAAATAACAGTGTTAAAAAATGTAATATTTAGTTTGATGTTAGATAAATATACTCAATGTCAACTTAATATTTTTATTTAAAATTAGGTTTCCAGTATATTTCCCATATTTAACTCAACTTCGCTTTGAACCAAAAAGTGGACTCCACACACCCCTAATAATTATTTTACTGAAAAAGTGTTCTCTGAGGTTTATGAAATAATAGACATGACAAACAAAAAGGCATTTGTCAGTGCCCTCAAGCCTAAAGCAACTTTTTTTTATTATTGAATTTTAAATATTTTCACCATATCTTAAAATGTACATTTTAAAAGATTCAATGATACAGATTTGGATTGAAGATTCAAAAGAAAATTCAAAGTTATTTAATTAACAAGCCATTTCTGTTGCAAAGCATCATGGGGTTTAACATACATTGATGCGAGCATGTGGAATGCTATACCACTCAAGCATATTCTGCTCACTATTTCCAACAAACAAGTAAATCAAGTTGCATGTTTTGTAATAACTTTTTTCTATTATTTTGTTATGTTTTTGTGCTAGTTATACTCAAAGGTATTTCATTATTTATGTCTGCTTTGATTGAGCTGCAAAGTACAAGATTTATAGTAATATATATTAATTTCAAATAAGCCTAAGCAAAATCATAAGTAAACATAGTTATATATTATTATTATTAGCACCGCGTATTACTACCTGTTCGGGTTATATGCTCTTACGCTAATGTGCAATGGTAGGGTGATTGTGAGATGAAATGAAGGACCTACAGTTTAACATGGAATCCGAACCATGGTGGAGACCTGGCATTCCTCACATTCACAAGATGTCTTGTCAGAGGTGAAGGAAGGGTTTGGTAATCAAATAAATCTTTGCCGGGACCGAGGATTGAACCCCGGCCGCCAGCATAAAGTCTGACACCTTACCCCTAGACCACCAGGTCACCCATAGTTATATAAAAAATGCCTATAGGCCTATCATAGTTTATAACAGAATCGAACCAGGACCAGAATCCAAATAAAGTTATTTTTAAGGAACCAAAACTGAAACAAGAACTCTAAAAATACATTTATTAAGAACCAGAATCTTAATTTGTATGGTTTAAGTAGAGAAATGGGCTGAAGCAAGGAAGTGCACTCTCACCACTAGTGTTCATTGAAGTGATCGATAAACTAATCAAGTGGTAGAAAGAATTGAAGAGAAGTATGAAAGCAATGATGTTTGGGAATGACCTGATGGTATGTGCCAATGATGAGAAAGAAGTTCAGGAGCAGTTGGAGAAAGAGGATGAAGCTGTGGAGAGGTATGGGACTGATGTGACAGTAGGATAGTGATAAGGAAAGATTTAAATACCCAGGGAATGTGATAGAGGAGAGTGGAAGAAACAGCAAAGAAATCAGTGAGATAGGGAAGCAAGCAGATGCTTTTTTTTTTCTTTTTTTTTTTAGAAGTGTGAGAAGTAAAATTTGGAGCCGGGATGTGCAAAGGATGTAAAAAAGGGTCCTACAAGACTTAGTATGAATATGGACACCTCGTTTTCTCAAATAGTTTTTCCATGAAATGTTTGAAAAATCCATTTCAAAAGCACCAAAACTTGTTTCACGCTCAAAGAAATCATTATTACATATTTTTGAGTTTACAAAATAAAACAATACAGGTATTTTTATTTGTTCCTATCTACGTGTTCTATTATTTATTATTATTATTATTATTATTTACCTTTTTTTCCTCCCCTTTTTTTTTTTTT
>CABEEJ010003789.1:43595-56565 GCA_901482245.1 Timema douglasi
TTTTTTGGTTTTCTCTTTTAGGAAGTTGCGTTGCGCGTTTCACACTCCTCCCTGATGAGTTCCGATAGAATGAAACCTAGGTCGGGGGATTGGGCGGTGACGATCAATTTTCTTTAAGAGACATCCATTACCTCTTTGTCCATTGGCAGCAGTGTAAAGTGTGAACTGTGTTCTTCTTTTCATTGTAAAGGCCATATTGTGTTTGTCCCCCTTTTCTATGTTTCTATCCACCTTTCCTGTACCTTCTTCCAAATATAATACAATTGCCTCATAAAGCGAAAAGAGGTTTTCCTTATAGAGTCATATTATTATTTTAAAACAAAATTCATGATTTATATGCTAAATTTAGTTGAGTTCTACCTCAATTGTACCCTTAGATAATACATAGTTAGAAACATGCAAAAGGTGAGGGGTTTTTTGAGGGGGGAAAGTGGTGTTATTTTCCCCAATTAGTGATATTATAAGCTGAAATCAATATTATTTATGTAAATACGAGTCAAATTAGTGTTAATTGAAAAAAACTAGGATAAAACTGTAAACATTTTTAGTTCATATTATGTATTTAACTAGTTATTAACCTATTCAAAGAAACATCAAATATAAATACACACAAACCATTTCACGTTTAGTAATATCAAACTCGATATCTCAATATTGTTACCTTCGAGTCTTACAAATAGCAGTATAAAAATAATTGATTCTCAATTTATGTTTGGAGCAAACAATAACAGCACCTAAACATGTTGTCATAGAAGACTAAACTACTATCAAATAAGGAGAAGGGATTAAAAATTAATAAGATATAACTATGCCAAACATGACCGTGCTTAGCAAGGTCTATATCTATTATTTCTGGCTTGTACCTAGTGTGAAATTTCTTAAAGGCTGAAAACAAAGAATAGATATATCAAACTTTAAGTATTGAACTGTGCAAAAGTAGAAAAGTTATTTTTAATGCCAACCTTAGAAAAAAAAGCCCAAATATTCTGAAAACACTCATTTTTTACTGTGATCCTTTTTATACCTATAAAATAAGAAAAAATGGATACCATCCATGAAAATGATTGCCCTAGCATAGCACTATTGCCAGTGTTTCTGTATTGAAAGTTATATTGCATGACGTGGTGTTTGCCATATTACAAAGAAATTGTGTTTATTTAGAAAACAAGCTTGAACTAGTTTTATTTGTGTGAAAACAGTAGAATTTGTGTAAAATTTCGTGTTATCGCACATGTGAGTTTTGTATGTTCCTGTATAAAACAAATGTTATGTATAGAAATAATTTATAACTCTCCAAAACAAGCAGGACTTAAAAATAGTGTTTAAAAATAGATGAACCTCAACTCAAATAATAAAAATGTAACTTCAAGTCAAAATGGTTGATAAAAATTAAATAGTCAAACTATCTATTATTGCCAATACTACTTTTCACAAATTGTTCTTAAGACGTTTTAGTGTATTTTGTTGGTTATGTGAGTAAATACTTTCATTATTTATTTTAATACTTTCACTATGAAAATATGACTATTAAATTCAAACTTCATTTTACATGCTAAATGAAAAAACAATTAATGCACATGTTGGGCTGAAGAAAAGGCAAGATTTTTAATAGCCTACTTACCTCACTTTTGGTGTCAGAATGAAATTGTTGTATTGTTAAATAATAAATAACACATTTTAGAACAAGATTTAAGGTGAATTTCTCAGATATGATTAAAACTAAGTCATAATAAAAAATGTAAACTCTTGGTAATATGAACACTAGGAACGCTAAAGGATTCATTTTCAAGCATAAATATTTTTCCTTTCTTTCAAAGTGATTGCAGTTTTAGGATGTGGCCTATTTTTGGGTCAGTACAGTAAAATATAAGGTTTACTCTGGTAACTAGGTTTGCCAGTCTAAAAAGATTTTTACTAAAATTATTTTTGTGCAAAAAATGTAATTTTTTGTCCTGGTGAGTTCCAATAGAATGAAACCTAGATCAAGGGATTGGGCAGTAACGATCAATTTTGTTCAAGAGGCAGCCATTCATTACCCCTTTATTCAGTAGCAGCAATGTAAAGTGTGTTGTCCTTTCCATTGTGAAAGACATATTGTGTTTGTTCCTTATATATGTTTTCATCCACCTTTCCTGTATGTACAGTAGCCCCATGACTTCTTTGGTGCTGACTGACAGCTCACAGTCAACATATAGGTATATACCTAAATTTTGACTGTAAGAAGTGACAGCTGCTAAACACATGTTTTTACAGATCATTTGGTCCGGCATAGGGACACATAATTTGGTCTGGTAACTTTTCAAAGCTGTCAGTCAGCACCAAAGAAGCCATGGGGTTACTGTACGTTCAAGGTTTTCCTTATTTATAGAGGACTTCACATTTCAAAGCTTTGCAAAGGATTAGCTGCTATACATACTGAGTGAACAAAGTTGCTTGTGTTACACTAATTGTAATATTTAGTCTGTTGACAAGAAGGAATGTTGTTTGGTTACCTTGACCATCATAGCAAGCATGAACGACATGAGGACTAGCAAAGACAAGCACTGAGGATTGAGTCTCAGAAGTTCTCCTCTGAAAGGCAGATGGTTGTTCTGAGCCACAAGACGATGGATGTCGGGCAAGTAGCACAAGTAGCCAACAGCTGTCAAACTATAAACAGGAAGAGAACTGTTTGTTAAGACATAGCTAGAAGCTTTTTAAACTTTATTCCTCTTTCCTTTCACCATTTTTCTTCCTTTAATCACTACCATCCTCCTCTCACTTGCACACTTTCTGTTATCTGCTTCTCCTCACTCTTTCTTGGTCTTCCTAGAGGTCTTTTACTTAAAATACTTCATCCACATCATTCTCATTATCAGTGCGGGAAAATAATATCACGGTGTAAATTTTATATAGGTTCCTAAATTTAAATTCTAGACTTTTTAGTGTGATACTATGTTTATAGTTGTACAACAAGCGAGTTTCCTCTTCAATTAATAACAAACAAATTAAACCTACGGACTGTGACGTATGTACATTTAATTTGACCATCTAAACTAGTAATTTCCTAACCATGTGGAAATAAATAAAATAAATAAATAATTAGACCAATTTTTCACAACATGTTAAAAATCCAAAAAAGCTTGACTTCAAATTGTAAAAGTTGAGTAGCTTTGGTTAAACTAGACATCAATAACTTACTCTCACTAATGTCTCAATTAATTGTAAAATCCTCAACCTTACTCCTCATATAACTAATTTAAAATATTTCAATCACCATAAGACTGGAAATTAAAAGTGTTTGATGTGGCCAAGAATAGTACACACTTCCTCCCAGGATCTAATGGATAATTATTCAAATCTTGGCCGGGTACAAGCGAAGATTATTTAGATAGGATCCAAGTAGATCAGAAGCCAAGCACTTAGAGGCCAATAATATGAAATCTAATTGACAAACAAGTAAAGATGGGTTGAATCCACTATTTCTCGAATCCGAATCTACATTTTATTTTTGAGTCTCGAATATTGAATCCAAATCCTAGCATGTTGTAAAAATTTTAATGATTTACAAATAGACCTACATTACACAATATAGGCCTAAATTGTAAATTAAGATTTATTTCAATCATACTTTCAATTCTAATCAACCCCAACCACCTTTCGCAAAATACTGGTTAAAAACCAGCCAAATTAAACAATCTAGACACATATTATTGTTTAAAAATCAAATCAATCAAAATTTGAGTGTTTTTAAGCTATTTTTAAAAGTGTTGAAAGAATGAGTTAAGTTTATAAAAAGTAAAATAAACAAACAGATTAAGCCTAGTTACCTTTTGATCAAATGTAAGCCTAATCATCTTGAGATATAATTTATTTTAATAAGAAAGCTAAAATAAAAATTCAAACAGATTTTAAAAAAACAAACTAAAACAACATGCTTAACAACTAAACATACATTGGAAAAAGTGAACTCAATAATGCCTAAGTATGTATTATTTTTATCATTATTTTCTTGTATATCTATTATCTAACTTCGTGTAGAAAACAAGAAATATATTCAATTCTTGCAATATATCAATTTCTGAGAATAAATTCTATATAAAACACAAACATATTTTCGACTCTTGCAATATGTTCATTCCTATTTTATTAGGCAAGACTGCGTTTGAATATTTTTACAATTACTTCAATAACATATTTGAAAAAAATAATAATCTCTTAATTAAAATCAATTTAAAAACAAATGATGAATTAGCAAGTCATTATTTGATTCTTAAAACTCGATAGCATTTACTAAGTAATCAGATTACCTGAATCAATTCTAAACAAATAATCGATATACAATACGTAGGCCGGAAGGTGTAAATAAACAGTTTTATCGGTGTCTAACTGTCGATAGTATTTATTTTTCATGAAACCCAACAAAATATCTAACTTAAGGATCATATGAAATAAATTGGGGTTCTATGCCTAGTTTTAAATAGTTTAAACCAGTTGGGTAGTAAGAATTAACAGTTATGTTTATTTAATCATTATTCTGACCACTGGAGAGTTAACATTACATCATGGTGGCTGACTTTGTAACGTGTGAAATGCATTATTTCTCTTGAAAAAAAAAACAGTAATTTGTTTTATTTATTTCGAGCTTATTTGTAATTATAGTTTTGATTTTCAGTTTTTAAAGAGCTTTAATGTGTTCATTAAAATATTTACAAGATTGTTTGTGAGGTGAATGTTTCAGAAGTGAGCATGCGCTAAAACGGTTGAATCCAAGTTTCCCAAAGGGGTAGAAAGGTAGGGTATTAGGTATGTTATATTTTCTACACCTAACAATTATTGTTAAAATCAGTAATTAAAAAAAATCATGTTTATCTCTTTTGTCCAACAAAATAATTATTATGGATTTAAGTTGTGCTTTTCAAGTAGGCCTAACTTAGTAATTTTTGAATTCAAAACTCAAAATATTATGCTTTGTTTATGAGGTGAAAGATTCGACCATCGAATCCAATAAAACACCAAATCCTCGAATCTCGAATACTTGTCAGGATTTGGTGAATTTGAGGATTCGAAGATTCAAGTGGCCTATCTCTACAAACAAGCAATGTACTTACAGTGGTTGTCCTTCATCTAAGACAGGGCCACAAATACTGGATACATCATATCCTCAGCCTTACAGTAGTTTTTCTGCCCTTCTTGATCCAGGTTGAATCCATCAACACTGGGGTTCGCTAGTGTCAATGATCAGTGATAAATGCACTGCCAAATGTTCAGTTGTTAAATAACTCATTTTTAACACGTCCATCATAAAGGGACCATTGTGATCGTTATGGAGAGTCTGCTTGAGCTCTGTGTCAGATAGGATTATGTTAAGAGGGGGTTGGGTCCTACCAGAACCTTGCTTTGTGTAAGCCGGACGATTTACTCGAGAAGGATATTTGTCTACTTCTCTCTAGTGAAACCACATTTAAAATTACGAGTTTTATTTTATTATCTAAATGCGCCCCTTGATAATACCTAGCAATACCCTTGATGAAGGACTCAAGCTCTCCCATGAAGCGCCATTTTAATTTTAATCTGTAGGTTGTTAGTCTGGTGTATCCTTGCCTGTGGACAAGAGTTAGCAACTTTTTTTTTAATGAAGAGCCAATTTTGTTCTATTTAAAATTATACATCTTAAGAATCGCACCTCAGCTCGAGTTGTGATGAAAGGAGAGAGGGGAGCTCAAGCTTTGATAAGGGGGTAGAAGGAATTGTTTTTTAATAAATGGAAAATAATGGAGGGGTTTCATTAAAATAAATATATTTTTTGAAAAAGTCAAAGAGCCACAGGGTGTCGACCGCTGATCCGAGACTAACCTGGCAATACAGAAATCAAACACTTGTAGACAGAAGAATGGCATCAAATAGGAGGGCTTTCCTTTCACTGCACCAAACACCATCAGAAGAGTGATGGCAAGTGTACAGAACGTCACCACAACACCAACATTTAAGTCCTCTGAAACAAGTTAACCAGTCATAACAGTCATATATCAAGAATAAACTCCTCTTATAGCTTTTTGAGGTATTTGGTTAATATTTGGAAGAAGGTACAGGAAAGGTATTCTAGAAACATTTAAAAGGGGACAAAAACCATTTATGACTTTTTCAATGAAAAGAACACATTCACACTTTATATTTTATCAGTAGACACACCGATATTTTGCGAGTTGTGTTTTTACAAACTTTTACTTAGCACATTAAAATTGCCATAGAAACATAATTTAACATCATTGTGGCAGTTTTGACTGAAAATATTGACGCGAAATAAAACGAAATTATGTCTATTCGCGAAATTGCCGAATTGGCCATTTAAACGCGAATTACAGTCACTTTTTCAATTTAAACGTGAATAAATTATAAAACATTGCTGACATTAGCAGCCATTCTAAGACTTGAAGCAAAAAAAAAAAATAGTACCGACTGAACCAATATAATTTTATTTCAAAAGAAAGTTTATTTCCCTCAACCAAAGACTTGCTTTAAAAAAGTGTTAAAACTGGCTACTAAAACGGCCATATTGGGCACCCAAGGCAAGTATTTAAGGAATTAGAGGCCAAAAACAATGCCATGTCCAAGCTAGAGTGAGATCTCTCTACGCTCATATCTTTGGCTTCCTGATGATGTCACTTCCATCAGGTCGTTATATAGATATTAACTTTGTGTTACTCGTTAGTAAGATCATTTTGTTTTTAACTTCTTTTATATTTATTTAATATTTAAACATGCCTAAAGTTTTAAGAATTTTTGAAAGAGAGTGTGAGTTTGGGAAAGAAGGATTTTAAATATTTGATAAAGTTAAAAAAATAATGATGTGCAAATTGTGCAACACGCGCGTTGACTGGTTCAGAAAAGACACGTGTTTGAAGCATATTAATAGTGCCTTGCATAAACAGAAAAAAAGTAATGTTTCTGAATCATCAAAACAAGCAACCCTTGAAAATTCTCTAATAAAGTCTAAAACCTCAAAAGAAGACCGCAAAGAATTCGTTATGGATACTACAAAAACATTTATAGAAGCCAATATTCCCATTGAAAAACTAGATCATCCTTCTATGCCATATTGGATGGATAAATATGCGAAAGATAACCATTTTGAAGATTTTAAAAAAATTTCCTTTATTATTTAAAAATCAAAAGTAAACAAGGGCCATTTATTTTCCATTCTTTTCAGATTTTATTTTCCTAATGACAAAATAGTGTTTTTTAACACTTTTGATTATTTACTAATTTACCAAAAAAATAGATGAGATAGAAATATTTGATTTGGGTTATTTTCAAGAAGTTTATCACACTTTGTCAACCAACATAGCCTAATATTAATTTGTTCTATCAAAAATTAGTATGCTTACAATTCAGTTTTAGGTGGAGACCTCCCTAAGGCAGAAACTATAAGAAGTGTTTGGATCCCAGAAGTTAACCAAAGTCAAAAGGATAATATCAAAGACAATGTAAAAATTCAGCAAGTTGCAATTCTTTGTGATGAGACAACTGATAGAAAAGGACAGTGTGTTTTTGTTATTTTGTTGAAAACATTATGTGCTGATTCGAAGCAAAGTTTGTTTGTTGGTGCAGTTAAAGTTTTGCAGAACACTTCAGCAACAGAATGTTTACGGGCACTTGTGGACACCATCACCAAGTATGAGATTCCTTATGAAAATGTATTTGTGTTGTGACAGATGGTGCGAGTTACATGACAAAATGTGTGACTTCTTTGAAAGTTCTCTTAAGCGATGATTTTCTGCATATACAGTGCTGGGACCACAAACTTAATTTGGTTGAAAATTATTGGCCAGCGGAGCTGCCAGAGCTGGATGAGTGTGTTGCTAAAGCAAAGGCTGTTTTTCTGAACACTCGAAAGAGAAAACATAATTATCTAGCATTTCTGAATGAAAAATACAGTAGAGGTGAAAAGTCTTCTAAACTATTTCCAAACCCAGTTTTAATGCGATGGAAATCTTGGTTTTGTTCAGTGGTGTACTTCTATGAATATTTGGTGGATCTAGTGGAATATTTTTCCACATTGGAGGAGGTGACAGAAGCACTTTAGTACTTCCAGGATATATCAAATGATAAGGTAACCCTAATGTTGATTGAATGCCAAGCAACATTTTTAATTGAGCACTGTTCTGAATTGGTGGAATTAATTATTATACTCGAAGGTTCTACCTATGCCTTCAGTCATAAGCTGTATGGTAAAGTGACAAAGCTACAAAGTAATTTTAAACTGATTTCTGACATGAACTACGGAGAAAAAACACAGAAAAAATTGAAAATTCTGTCAACTCTAAAACAAGCAAATGTCAAAAGTCATTTTCAATCCTTAGGACGGCAGTGCCTTAAAAAGCTGAATTCACTCCATCAGTCAGACCCATCCAAAACATTTTTTGAAAACATTGGCACTCTTTTTGACATTCGCTCAATTGGGACAAAACAAGTTAATTCTGATCTCTTCCAATCAGCTCTGAAAATACCATTTTTAAAATCCTGCTCTGAAATTAATTTTCAAAGAGGATACTGTGCGCTGCAGACACAAGTGAGAGCTTTGCAAAGCAATAGTAAAAAAGTTGTCATTTTGGACATATTGTTTGGACTGAAAGAAGACCATGAAGAGTTTGCCATCAACAGCATAAAAGCAATATGGATCCCAGTGTCTAATGTTGACAGTGAACGTGCATTTTTGGCACATTCCAACATTATGTCAGATAAGTGCACTAACTTGAAAATTGAAAATTTGGAAACAATGTTGTCTTTGTACAGTAGCTCCGTGGCTTCTTTGGTGCTGACTGACAGCTCACCGCTGACTTCTGACAGTCAACATTTAGATATATACCTGGATTTTGACTGTCATAAGTGACAGCTGCTAAACACATGTTTTGCAGATCATATGGTTCGGCGTAGGGATACATAATTTGGTATGGTAATTTTTCAAAGCCTTCAGCTGTCAGATGTGAGCTGTCACTCAGCACCAAAGAAGCCAAGAGGCTATTGTACTTTGGTGATTGATGTGAAGTATGTTGATAAAAGGTGTGGGCATTTTTGTCTTATAAAATAATTCAGTGCAAGTACTTTCTAAGCTATTTGAGTTAATTCATTACCATTACCTTAAAAAAACCTCTTAAGACTTTTTATACCGAAAATCAGGGTCTTACCCTTTTATTTACCGAGATTCAACTTTATATTTACGAAATCAAGTAATTTTATTTACCGAAAATCATGGTTTTACCCTTTTATACCGAAATTCAACTTTTTATTTAACAAAATCCAGTGGTTTTATTTCTACAAATCAGCGTCTCTCTCTCTTTCTTTCTCTCTCTCTCTCTCTATATATATATATATATATATATATATATATATCAGTCATTAAATGTTATCTCTAGACTCTTTCAATTTAAATATCACATTGACCTTATTCCTCCACTCTTCCCATCACTAAAGTAACAAAACTATCAAGTAGGCCTACTATCAGATGTTTTTAAATCATTGAAATTTAAGGCATTAATTACTCTCTAACAGTAGAAAATCTATCGATCTTAAATGGTGGTTTAATGAAAATGATTATGAATTCAAAAGATATCTTAAAGTAGTCACTAAATTAATTTATTAAAAAACATAGTACACATGATATTTTACTAGGGGTGTGCAAATCTTCAACTGGGCCTTGAAACAAATTCTTAGCTTTGACTTCGATTAAAAAAATCCAACGTTGACAATTATGAAATTTTGTCAATAAATATATTTACAACTAGAATACTCAATTTATGGGCAATCATTGCAATTATGAACTGTAAATACAAATTAACAATGATATGTAAAAATTAGAAGTAATTCAAATTATTGAATTACAAGATGTGATAAACTATTTTTCAAACTAGAATAAAATATTACAAACAATAATTGTGTTATAAAACATTTTTCAAGTAATTTAAGTGCATAAAGTTATATAAATAGCCACAATAAGATATTTTAACATACATTAAACATCCAACAAAGAATATTTGAGATTAAATTTGGTTTTGAAAATATTTCATATATTTAAATCCAGTTCCCTTCAAATTGAAAATGTGGACTTCGCACACCCCTAATATTTCCTATTGATTCATTCAAACAATTATCAATATCTCAGAGTTACTATTTATGGCATGGCATATTATTGTCCAAAGACCTTCAATTAAATTACATTGAGAGCAGGATAAATATATATTTAAAAAAAGATGGGCAAAAAGGTGGTAGGGTTAGAAACTATCTTGGGTTGAGGTTTGGCTAATTCATTAAGAAATCTTTGGTAGTGTAACACTGGTTTTCATAAAATGACAACAAGTTTTAATGAGATTTTTATATACTTGCGATTTGTGCAACTCAGAAAACCTAATTTTCACATAGTAAAATACCATTTTTAATAAATAAAGTTAGTTTACAAATTGTGCTCTGATATTCTAATATGGCCTTATGTTTGAAAAATTCACATTTGATAGGTCAGAGGACAATGACTCACGGTGGTTGAGACTCCTGTTACCGAATATATCTCTGTATCCGTGAGCTGTGGCCAGATCTGCCTGATGCTGTCGGTTGTTGTCGGTGGACAGGCTCAGCTCAATGTTGGGCCCTAGATTCGGGCTGATAATCTCAACAACAGGTTCCTCAACCTCACTCAGAGGTGTGGGCAGGGCGGGGCCTAGTGACTCACTAGGGTCCTCCACCATCTCTGGGTGGCGCAGAACCACAGCTATCACTGACAGCGCCAAAACATGCAGCATCTGTAGCCATCAAATAATGATTACTTGGATAGTCAAATAAAACTTCATTAAATAGATCTAGATAGATGGAAGAAGCCGGTTAATTTGGTACATGTACGTTAAAGCTATGCAAAGCCCAGTTTTATGTACAGAATGTTCTTGGTGATTTGAACGTACACTAGTCTGGGAGACAAAGTAGTCAGAACTTCCTCTAGGTATGTTCCCACCAACCCTACTCATGGTCACATGGGATTTTCTCTTAATTTTCGTGCGCCAACTGTTTGTTAACATTCGACACATTGTTGGTGCAAGCATACTAATGTGTTTCACATCAATTTATTGAGCAATGTTTTATAACAAAATAAATCAAACCATGGTAAGTCTATAATAAGCTACAGAATATTCTATAGGTAAGTCTAGCATTTGTGAAACAAATAAAAATGCCACAAAATTATGGGAAACGTATTTCAAAGCTAAATTAATAAAATGTACTAGAATCAAAATTTATAACTAATCATATATGAATAGGTCTTATTATAAGAAATTATTTGATATAGATGTACATTTTCTTATCATCCCTTAATAGCCCGTATGTCCTTAATAATTATTACAAGTTCGGCTTAGCAAGACCGTGCTCTACCAAGCAAAATTCCATATAAGCGTGAGAAATATTTTCAAGTTAAATATGAATCCATTTTATTTTAGTATAATTGATTAATTATAATTTTACTATTTTTGTATCTAAATAATGTAGTTAAATCTCCATACAATACTAATATAGGCTTAGTTGCTTGTAAACATAAAATAATTTTTTTTAGTATCGTGTCTTAATACCGGTTCGGATTTTAGGCTTATGTACTAATTACACTGATGGTTTTAGGGATTATAAAGGTTTAGTTAGAGGAAGTGCGCCCACATTTGCATGAAGGGAGAGTGGAAACTCACCGTGGAAAAACCAACCTTAGTAAATCCGACAGAGATCCAAACCTCGTCTCCCTGTCATCTGCAGTCAGTTCTTAGATCATTCAGCCACCAAAGCGGATAAAACCATTTAATTATGTCAAAAACTAGGTAGTACTCAAGGATATATTTGGTTAGCTGAATGGGCTTACAAGGAAAATGTCTGTATGAATGATAAGGAATGTGGATATGAGAAAATATCTCCATATAAAATGTTATTTATAGACATTGTGATTTTCGTCTACAAATATCACATATGAATAATTTTTTATGTTGGTTACTTATAATGATGACAAAGTATATTAGGGCCTATTTTAACTCAAATTAGAGTGAAAAACTTAACCTACTTTTAAAAGTGTGTGTAATGAAATAGATTTTCATTTTATGATAATTTTAATCAAAAGTTCCCACCCTTAACATATTTCTAATTAATTAATAGTTTTGGATCATAGAACTAAATGCATCTACATGTGTTAGGAAATATCCTCAAAACACTTGGATGATCATTTATTTATTTATTGTTTACAATGACTGTCAGCTTATATCCCCACACCACTATTGCAATTACTTGTGAAATATAACCACTTCAAAAACACTCTCTTTCTCCCTCCCAACCTTCTAGAACAAATAGAACATGGTGCAACAGAAAGAAAGAAAGAAGCCTCTAGAAGGATCTCTTTTGAATAATATATTAAAAAAGGAGGCTCCTTTCTTCATTTTGTCCACAGCATTAATGAAAAGCGGTCCGCGCTAAATCAATCCAAATTTTCAAATTCAGTTCGCAACAAGGAGAGCTTAAGCTGCCGCATTGTATGTACACACATAATTATTCAGGATCAATTAGTTTAAAATTAATAAAAAACAAGTTTCAAAAAAATAACAAATTCTGCATTAAACCGGGCTCCTATCATTATCAAGCCGGATCCTAACAAGAGACTCCACAAAAAGAAAGTATTCTTACATGTGCAACAAGATTGTTACAGTTCATCTCACTGTGACTTTGAAGTAGTAACAACAGGGAGCAACCAGTTTCTGTGGCCGCATGGTCTAAGGTGTCACTCTCACAATAGACTTAAGTGCCAATGATGGAGAGAAAAACCAAAGGGAGAGGTGGTGTTTAGCACAATGTTCTTTTGAAAGACTAATATGTATTTCTGACGACAACAATTTTATTAAAATAAGTTTATTAATTTGATATTACATTTGGTAACAACCTTTTAGGGAACCAAGTCTTTGAAAGGAAGAACGGAGGGGGGGGG
>CABEEJ010003789.1:56886-75556 GCA_901482245.1 Timema douglasi
TATTATTATTATTATTATTAGCACCGCGTCTTACTACCCGTTCGGGTTATACGCACTTACGCTAATGTGTAATGGTAGGGTGATTGTGAGATGAAATGAAGGACCTACAGTTTAACGTGGAATCCGAACCACGGTGGAGGCCTGGCATTCCTCACATTCACAAGATGTCTTGTCAGAGGTGAAGGAAGGGTTTGGTAATCAGATAAATCTTTGCCGGGACCGGGGATCGAACACCGGCCGAAGCTCACAGTTAAACAAGTCAAATTCACAAGTATTTTTCCTGGTTCTATCAGTTTTACAGGTGTGTGACATTATTGTTATAAATAATTAGTGGGTACTATCAATCTTATCATCCTCACTAAGTGTGTTGCTAGGATCAAGGTTATCTAAAATAAACAAGAATTTTAACTATAAGATCTTTAATAGTTATGCTATCAGTATAGAGTGTATAGATAAAAACAATGTGAGTTATTAGCGACAGAGAGAACTCAGATGAGTATTTCTGATAAGTTGAGATATGTATTTTATGATGCTATTTGGCACCAAACTTAATTGTTTTTGGTCAGTGTTTATTACTACTTATTTGTTAAAATGTAGGTTACTAATTATACTAATATGTTGGAGATGTTGGGGGGAGGAAGAGTGCCATACCCACAAACGCATGAAGGGAGAGTAGAAAATCATTTAGGGAAAACCACTCTCAGTATAACCAACCAAACCTGCCAGTCATCGACATTCCAGTATATTGCGAGAGTGATGCCTTGGACCATTTGGCCACTAAAGTGGGTTGTATCTTAAATTGAAATTACAAAGCTAGTGTGGTCAGCAATGTAAAGTGTGTTTTCCTTTCCATTGTGTAAGCCATATTGTGTTTGTCCCATTATATGTTTCTCTCCACCTTTCCTGTACTTTCTTCCAAATATAATACAATTACCACATAAAGCGAAAGAGGTTTTCCTTATAGAGATATAGTATATATTCACATCCAATATCCTTTTCGTGTGTTTGTCCTTTGTGTTATACCTTTTACATGTTCCATTCTATGTATCCTATCATTCTTTACATTTTCTCCATTTTGTGTTTTTTGTTGCCTCTTTTAGGGAGTTGTGTTGCGCGTTCTACACTCCTCGCTGATGAGTTCAGATAGAATGAAACTTAGGTCAGGGGATTGAGCAGTGACGATTTTCTTTAAGAGACAACCATCACCTCTTTGTCCAATGGCTGAAATGTAAAGTGTGAACTGCGTTCTTTTTTTCATTGTAAAGGCAATATTGTGTTCATCCCTTTTATATGTTTCCCTCCACCTTTCCTATACCTTCTTCCAAATATAATACAATTACCTCATAAAGTGAAAAGAGGTTTTCCTTATAGATAAAAGTAATTTCATATTCATTAACTAGTTGTCACTCTTCACAGGTACTCAAGAAAGTAAATTGGAAATTGGGTTAGAAATCCAAAAGCTAAGGTAAAACCTACATCACAAAATATAAAAGTGAATCTTGGTGATGACACATTTGTCATCACTTTAACATAAATATTACATTCTTTTTATTTCACTAAATATAATATTTAAAAAAAAACAATAATTTAAGATATTAACTGTCACAGTGCTTTTTTTGTGAAAACATTTTCTTAGATAATCATACTCATTTATAGGATCAATGAGCTAATAATGTAACCTACAATAAATTAATATGATATATTCTGTTTTTATACCTGACACCTTAGTTAAGTTGGTAGCATGTCTGTCTACTGAGCTAAGGGTCCCGGTTTCAAATCCCGGCATGGCCGAAAATTTATCTTTGATTAAATTATGGGCTTAGCCTTTCACATTGATATATTAACGGCCAGGGACTGGATGTTGTGTCTGTCCTAGTCTTATGTTAGATTATTAGGCATTTGAAGCTACAACAGTGCCGGTAGTGGAACATACATGACTTGAATAAAATATTGACTCGGGCCACAGGCTGGAAACAATGGTTGTAAAAATATTATGTTTTATAGCCTTCTAACAAAACACGTATGAAAATTTTTATATTTTATATGTAGATATCTCCCTATTATGTTAATTTATGTACGTGGACAACTTCAACAATATGTTTAAAAGTATTTTACTCGCAACTGTAGTCATTAGGTCACAATTTAAACTTGATGTTAGGTTAATGGGGAAGGTGAGGTTCAAATCTTAACTGAGCACATCAAGAGTGATTATCAACATATGATTTATAGCTGTGGTTTCTCCACCCTCTCTTGATGTGAGTGTAGCTAGTCCAAATTACAAGGCATCAGACCACAATCGAACTATACCAATTCAGGGGTCATCTAGGCAGCTCGAAAAGTAACAATTTTTTGTTTTTCAAAATGTTTTAATAATTGGACAAAATAACAATTATATACAAAGTTAAATGTATTAGATATTTTTCAACTTAAGAACCAAGTCTCTCGGGGAATTTCTCCCACCTCAGGATCAGTTTTAGTATACCTTGTTCATAGATCTCAGTTTTCTGGGCATATAGCTATCATACTATGACCTATTTCACTTTATCTGAGTCGAAGCTGATCCAGGAATTTCTTCATTGGTCCAAAAAGAAATCTGGAGGAGTTAGGTCTGAACTGTATGATAGATGCTGGAGCACCACCCAGCCAAATTACTGATTTTTTCACAAACAAAAGCCAAAATTTGGGGGTGAACATTGTCATGCAGCAAGCAGTTTGACATTTGCAGAATCTCTGTTAAGGCGTCTGCCACTAAGAGCACGATGCAACTTTGCCAATGTTGTAGCATAGGTTGAGGAGTTCACAGTGGTCCCATGTGGAAGAAACTCAACCAAAAGAATGCCATGCCATGCCATGCATACCTTAAGACACCATCACTAGAACTTTTTTTAAAGATTATTTAACTTTAATTTCTTTTATGTCGAAGACACGAGATGTTTCTACACCGTACTGGCCTGCTTTGTTTTGAATGTGTAGTGGTGTGCCCAGGACTCTATGCCAGTCACTACACCTCCCAGAAAGTCATGCCCTTCTTCAGTGTAACGCGTCATGTGGTTGAAGGATGACATCCATCTCTGGCTCTTCTGTAAGGTTCTTAGACACCAAGAAAGCACTGACTTTAGAGAATTTCAATTTCTCAAGCACAATGCTGTACACTGTACTGTAAGAAATGAACTGCTCTCCCAAGGTTCGCAGATAGATTTGCCACTAGTTCCAAATTGCCTGCTCAATGCCTCTGAGATTGGGAGGTGGACAAGTGGTTACTGGTTGACTGGAACGTGCTGATCAGCAAGGTTTACTCGGCCCTCTTGAAAGAATGTGCACCAACTAGAGATGTTGCTGTGCTCTAGACAAACATCACTATACATGCCTAGTATTTCAATTGAGCTGTTTCCTTGTCCCCAAAAAACAGACATTTTGTTGCTTTACCAATGTGGCGACAATAACACAGGCACCATCTTAGATCAGTAGTTCAGGTTTCTTCCGCTAGAGCGACCGACACATGATTTCAGAGTCAGGTGCTCGGGATTCAAACTAATCATATTGCCAACATTCAACATTTGGACTAAAAAATTGTTGAGCGTTACTTTTAATGTTGTCCTTGAAGTTCTAATCAGTTCACCTGATTAAATACAAAACTTGTCTTGAGCTAGTTATATCTAGTCCACCTCATTACACCCTCTCTTTATCTTGAGCTAGTTTTATCCAATCTGTCCCATCACACACAGCCCCTATCTTGAGCTAGTTCTACAGTCCACATCATTACATCCTGTCTTTATTATCTTGAGATAGTTTTATCCAGTCCACCTCATTACACCAAACCCTATCTTGAGCTAGTTCTAGCCAGTCCACCTCATTACACAATATCTTGACCTAGTTTTATCCAGTCCACCTCATTACACAATATATTGATCTAGTTCTAGCCAGTCCATCTCATTACACAATATATTGATCTAGTTCTAGCCAGTCCACCTCATTACACCAAACCCTACCTTGAGCTAGTTCTAGCCAGTCCACCTCATTACACAATATATTGATCTAGTTCTAGCCAGTCCACCTCATTACACAATATCTTGATCTAGTTTTATCCAGTCCACCTCATTACACAATATATTGATCTAGTTCTAGCCAGTCCACCTCATTACACAATATATTGATCTAGTTCTAGCCAGTCCACCTCATTACACAATATCTTGACCTAGTTATAGCCAGTCCACCTCATTACACTATTTATTTTAGGTCAATTATAATGATATTCTCCCAAATGCGTCTAGGTTTTCCCAATAGTTTCTTCCCATTGGGTTTGCCAGTCAATATCCTGAACATGGTTCTAGATTCTTCCATTGGCATATGTTATGTATGAACACATTTTATTAAATAGATATATTATAAAATTAATTTTCACATGCAAATTATAACCCAACTGTCTTAAAATACGTACCAAGTGCCATATTCCCAAGAAGATTGTTCCTGTCCTGACGTGGCAGCAGAAGCAGCACGTCCAGTCATTGCGGCGACGCTCCCCAAACTTCAATCTCATCACTTGCATTTAGACCACTCTGCACACACATACAGAGTTAATAAGAATAAACCACAAGACATAATACATACACAGCATCTGTGAAATAAGGCAATAATTAGGCAATACAGTTAAAAGTAGACAGTTACCTGGCTCTTAACAAAATTTAATTCAGGACAATCAAAGTAATAGTAATGGCCTACATATCCCCCACCTGCTTTTGCACCACTTTAGTATTAGTAAACTTTGACTTGATATATCAAAACTTAAGCTACATAACAAAGACACAATATATTGTGAACAATATTTACATAAAAGTGTTTAAACTTTAGTATCTCTCACAAGCAGCATTGAAGATATTAATTGTATCATATAAGAAAATATTCTGATCTTACTATGCAATTATATTTTTGTATCGTTTCATATAGTTCCATGTTATTCTTCCAGATTTTGCCGTTTTATTTTGTTAAACTCAAGCACATGATCTATAATGCAAGTATTTTATAAAATATTTGAAAATTATACTTACTTAGCACCACATCTTACTACCCGTTTGGGTTAACACTTAAGTATTAGTTGCGCCAATGGGCTAGGAATTGGGAATGTTGAATGTATTAAAAGTGAACCCACAATTGTGTCGAGGGGATATGAGAAAAGGTCAGTGTTGTTGTAGTTTTTAAAACAAAAACATTATTTTGGTCAAAATAAATTAAATATTTATCGAGCAGTCCCTAATGGCATAGAGTAAGTTATATTAGCATATATTATTAATATTTCATTGAATTACTTGTCATATTAATACTATCATTAATACTAATTTTATTAATATAATTATTTCATTCTGTACACCTCAAATTAATGTCTGGCTATACTAAATTTCAACCACATAAATTAATTACTTTACCTTATGGTTCCTAAAAAATAACTTAATTTCAATTATCAGTTCAGGGTTGACTCCCTGAATTCCTGTGTCCAGGTATCACTTTACAATTTAAATAAAATATTAGTTAAGGCTAGAACTGTAACTAACAAATATAATAGCTTGACTACTTAATGTAGTGTAGTATTATATATATATATATATATATATTAATAAAAGTTCTTACCGGTTCTTAAGTTTTATATAAAAAAAAAGTTTTGTTTTATTTTATGCTCTTCTTTCTGAAACTTAATTTAATTTTAATTTTTTTTCTATTTCCAAGAATTTTTGTGAGAGAAGAATATATTTATTTTCCAAGGGATTATAGAAGTATCAATGAGTACAAAGTAGTAATCACTAATTAGTTCATTGAGCATGTATAGCAATAAGCACTAATTAGTTCAGATTTTAGAGGAATGATAATTGTCTTATCATGTAGGGTTTTCTCAGTTTACTATTTATGCTAAGAGCTAAGTAAGATGTATTTAGCTTTGAATGACTGCAAATATATCTACGAAGGGTGAATACTGAAAAATGAGAAACTGCCCTGTTGTACAAGGAGTATAACCTGAATACTAAGAAGTTTATTTAAAAGTAATTTACCAAAATTTAAACAATTTAAGTTGTTGAACAGCCACTTTGCTTGGAGGGATAAAGGGCAGGAGTCGAAAATTGTTAATCGTTTCCCTCTGCTTTCAAATATCAAGAAGTCATTCAAAGTTTGTGTTCATCGTGTGTAGTTTAGACATGTTTATTTGATATATGGGGGGAAATAAATACTACCTATTCTGGAATTTCCTTAAATGACAGAATTAGTGGCATAATATCAAAATTACTATTTAGATGGTTCTTAAAGTAAATTAAATAAAATTTATTCAAATAACCCTGCTAACTCATTTATTATTTTGATGTCTACAAATTAAGGGTTTCAAGAAAGGACTAACATTTTCAATTCAAAGTGTTTGAAATGAAATCACAAATAATGCCGTTAAGGTTATTTTAATATCATGCTAATAAAGCCTAAAATAATATTTTTATACATAAAATGAATTGACAGACATACTATACAAATATTTAAGACAAATAGACTAAAATCATATAGGTCCATACTATTTCCTTTTGGTTTTGACATGATAAGTAGCTAGTTTGGTTGCATCAAACCAGCTTTAGATAATTTACCTTTTATCCATTGAAAAAACACACAAAATCAAATTACATGGTGTCAGTCCGCAATAGAAACATACCAAACAAGTGGCCTTAATCTGTTGGCTAGGGTGGGTCGGGTAATTTGGGTATTAAAATGACCCTTTTTCAACGTTTTAGACCTGTAGCTTGTTACTATGATACAGTTTTTAATTTTTCCCTGTTCCATCTAAGTATTGTGAATTTCTAGAATGATTCTATAGTATTTTCATGTGTATTAACCCCATGTTGTCAAAATGGTAGTCATAAGTTTGACTATACCCAAATTCCCCATGGATGGGGGAATTTGGGTATAATATATATTTTTAGAATAAAACATGCTTTAAGCTTTAATAATACCTACAGTAGCCCCATGGGTTCTTTGGTGCTGACTGACAGCTCACAGCTGACTTATGACAGTCAACATTTAGGTATATACCTAAATTTTTACTGTCAGAAGTGACAGCTGCTAAACACATGTTTTTGCAGATCATATGGTTCGGCGTAGGGATACATGATCACTTTTCAAAGCCATCAGCTCTCAGCTGTGAGCTGTCAGTCAGCACCAAAGAAGTCGTGGGGCTACTGTACATTACCCAAACCATAGTTAAGTGTAGGTATTCTAAGAAATAAGGTAGAGAACAGTAGAATAATTTTTTTATTAATAGTACATTTTCAATGTTGTTATTATTAGCACCACGTCTTACTACCCGTTCGGGTTATACGCACTTACGCTAATGTATATAATGGTAGGGTGATTGTGAGATGAAATGGAGGACCTACAGTTTAACGTGGAATCCGAACTACGGTGGAAGCCTGGCATTCCCCACAGGTATATACCTAAATTTTTACTGTCAGAAGTGACAGCTGCTAAACACATGTTTTTGCAGATCATATGGTTCGGCGTAGGGATACATGATCACTTTTCAAAGCCATCAGCTCTCAGCTGTGAGCTGTCAGTCAGCACCAAAGAAGTCGTGGGGCTACTGTACATTACCCAAACCATAGTTAAGTGTAGGTATTCTAAGAAATAAGGTAGAGAACAGTAGAATAATTTTTTTATTAATAGTACATTTTCAATGTTGTTATTATTAGCACCACGTCTTACTACCCGTTCGGGTTATACGCACTTACGCTAATGTATATAATGGTAGGGTGATTGTGAGATGAAATGGAGGACCTACAGTTTAACGTGGAATCCGAACTACGGTGGAAGCCTGGCATTCCCCACTACATATTCAATGAATAAATGAATGTTTTAGAATTCCTTAAAGCTGTAAGTACAGCTGTAGGCTGCTAAGGAGATAATGTTTCGCTCAGTTTCTTCATTGGTGATGGGTGATGGCTTAACTAGGCCCACATCAGCACCCACTGATGATGGGCCTGGTAAATTTAGGCCTAGCTCTATATCTGAAATGTTAGTCAATGGGGCAGGCAAATTTTGGCCTTCATCTTCATTTTGGCTAAATGTTGAGGGCCTTGGTATATTTGTGACTCCTTGTGAGTTGTTAGGCCTAGTTTGTGTGCCGTAAGGCATATTAGGCATCAGATTCTCTGCTGGTTTGAGCGAGAAAATTCTACTGCCCAGAACAGACTTATTTCCTTATTTATTTATTTATTTACCAGAGCCCTTAAAACCTCCAATGACATGGTCTGCTTTGAAAGAGGTTGCTACAAGTTTTTTTAAAAGAGTTGAAAATATAGCCTTATCTGTATTTTTTTAGGCGGAACTCACTCACAGTACCATGTCTTCAGGATATCTTTCCAAGTATTCTTCATTGGACCAAATACGCCAACATCCAATGGTTGAAGGGCATGAAATGTGTTTGGAGGGAGGCACAAAAGAATGTCATTTCTATGGCTGTACAGGTGACATTATAAGTCAAATGACTGCCATGCCCATTGAAAAGCCCTAAAACTGGTTTTGCAAGATGTTTCACTTGATTGAAAAATACACTGAGCCATTTTCAAAGATATAGTCATGCATTCAACTAGATTCTGTTGCATCATATAATTCACCAGCAAGTACACGTATCTAAGTATTTTGCAAGCCTTTAAAAATAACACAGGGTGGATAACGTTTCCCATTAGCCCTTGCTACAAAGAGGACACTATACCCTAATCTACCCACACTCCAGGTCACTCTAGCACTTTTCGGGACAAACACTTTATCTTTAGTAGGCTCAGTATCAAGGCCTGTCTCATCCAGGTTAAAAATCCTTTCTGGATGTCCATTTTTTTTAAGGGATAACCACATTTTGCAGTGTAAGCTAAGGCTACTACTATATACTTCTCTTCATCTTTGGTTAGACTGTTCCCCTGCCAGCTGCTTGATGCGTTGGAGGAAACTCGTGCCACTGCCTCAATGTTTTGTATGGAATTTTGTATTTTTTTGCTGCTGCATACACTGATGATCCATTCTGAACTTCTTTTCTGGCATTTTCAAGATAATTTGAATCATATGTTTGAGGTTTCTTCTTGATGTATGTATGTATGTGGCATGATCTAAAACAAAAAATGTGGTTAGTTTTTAATTTCATATAAAATTATACTCAAATTACCCCATTTTTAAATTGTTAAATTACTTAAAAACCATAAGTCACATATGACTCAATCTGATGAAAATGTATAATAGACATATGTATTGTATACATACCTTAATAAGAATACTGCAGCTGGTTCAATAATAGGAATGTTTTAAAGTTGAAGTTTCTTCACATATGAAACTATAAACAAAGTTTCTTTATAAAAGCCAATATCAATGTTACCAATACTATTTTGGCATTATATTATAGGTACCCATGATCTATACACATAATTTTTGTGTGTAGCGGTACCGGTATCCTTAATAATTAGTTTAGGTTTAACCCCCTTATGTTAGTGCCAACTTTTGTGAATAAAGGATGTCATGTGTTCAGCACAACAAACCCTTAAATTGCTAAGCTCAGTTTTCTAAACCAGAGCTGCTACTTCTTTATTCAAGTAGCTCTTCATTTATCCACGCAGGGTGAGTTTGACCCTGTTGATGACACACTACTTCACAGAAAAATCTGGACCCACCGAGGATCGAACCTGCGACCTCTGGATCTTAGCTAGAAACTTGATCACTAGACCACAGAGGCTGTCTTTTTATTATTTTTAGAACTATGCAAAAAAAAATTCTCCTGATCAAATAGAACCATTAATTTTAATTAATAAATTGTGCAATTATCAAGATCCTGGATTATTTGTATTTTTTAAACTCATTTTGTAGTAGTATATTGTGTTTTGATATTATGTTTTAATTACAAATATTTTAATGAAACTAAAATTAGTAAAGAGAAATTTTTAAGAAACAGAACAGGAACATAATAAAAAAATGAAAGGAACGTTCATTTTTCTAGAACCAGAACCTTAATAATTTTGTTTGAAGACCAGGAACCAGAACTGATAAGTATTTCAGTTCAAATCACTGTGAAAATCAAACCAAAGGCCTAGGGTTCAATTTACATGTCCAGGAGTCATTTTTCAATTTAAAGAATATGGGTAAATCCATATGAAATCAATCAATGGTCTGGACCTTCACATCTCTGAACAAGATAATTTTTGGAACATTGGTTCTATTTATTAAATGGATGAAAAATATGAAATTTCAAATTTTTTTTACATTTCGTTTTTGAGTTAATGGCTTTCAAAGTTTTGGAATTTGCGTGATTTTGGCCGCATTTTAAAATCTTCAAAGTGCTCTATCTCAAAAACTATAAGACCTAGAGAGGTGGAATGTGTACTATTCTCTTTAGGATTTTACAAGCTTTAATATGATATGCAACTTGACCATATTTAACAATTTAATTTTTTCCCTAAAGAATTTAAAAAAGTATTTTTGTTATATCTCAAAACTCAGTTAGAGGAACAAAATTCGTTACTTTTTGGTGACCTTTTTTAACCACAAAATACCTTCAGGGGCGTATAGCCTAAACAGTCAATAAGACGCGGTGCAAAAAAAATTCCTTCGGTAAAGGGTCGAGCATTATATTGTACATCGGGCCTAGATATTAATAAAAAAACATCTTGGAGTAGGGCAGAGGCTAGTTCCAAATGCTTCTTACCTTTTCCATGAATTTTCACTCCATTCAACCCACTGTGGCTTATATCAAATTTCGATTTATAAAATGTACAATAAGCCTTATACTGGTCATCTTCAACAAAGTGCAACCACTTTGAGTATTTATTTTCTTCAACAGTCCGCCAAAACTCTTTGAGCGAACATTTACCAGGCATCTTTTAACAGATTAGCCTAAACTTCACACATAAAATCTTTGAATGCCCCCCAAAAAAATTATGGATTTTTTTCGCAACACACGATTAAAAAATAATTTAGGATTATATTTTATGTTCCCATTAGACAACGAAAATCATTTTAAAAATCGGTAAATTTCAACTGTTTTGAATGAATGGTCTTTAAAATTAAATGAATTACGTCAAGGATTAAATATTAACATTAATAATATTATTTTATATTTTATAAAAAAAAATACGCCATATTTCACTGCGAAAACTATTGCTATTTGCTAACAACGTTAATTTGAAATTATAATATACATTTTACACCGTCTTCAAATTGCAGTCGGATCACTGAAAGCGTAAAAAATTGATAATTGCCGCCAACATCTTGATCCAGATCCACAACACAGATGAACGCCCGGTTTCTGTAACAAATGTCCTGGTATTTTCCCCTATCATCTACAAAACCTGAATTCCAACTCATTCTCTCGAAAACCATTATTTGTAGACACACACACGGCATAATGTACTCACACACCCCACGAGACAAGTAGCACGCCAAATTAATATTTAATACAAGATGGTGAAAGTTAACCTTGTCGTTGGAATCACAAACAAAACAATCAGGCAACTTCCTACTGGCGCGTGCCATCAAGTGTAGTGGATAGCGCTATCTTTGAAGCATTCGCGTTGTTACGATGTGCGGGAAATTCAAACTAAAATTATTTTCGTGACTTTATGACCAAAATATTAAAAATTCGTGACTTTCATGACCTTTTTTGCAATTAGTAACTTTTTCGTGACTTTCATGACCCAGTAGACACCCTGCAAAGTCAAAATTTTTAATTTTTTTTCAAAAAAATATATTTTATTTATACTCCTTTTGGAAGAACATTTACCAAATTTGAAGATGGGATGATGATGGTATCACGTTTTAATAAATAGTAAAATATAGCAGTACCACAGCAAATTCACCCATAATGAGGTGTATTGCGTCAATACCATGAGTATTTATGAACACCTGCAGTAACATAAACTAATTAAATGGGAAAATTGTTTCTACTCATTTAATTTATTGCTCTTAAGTTAACCCTAAAACATTAAAAAAACAAAATAACTTTAGGTTTTTTAATAGGGCCCATTAAAAAATTCAAAACTTATGAAAAACCTTATTATGAGGTTGAGCTTACAATTAAATTTATTAATGATATTACATAGGCACCTGTAAAAGAAATTACTGCTGCTCAACAATGAATCTCAAAAGTCATTTCAAATGAAGACAAGCCCTGGGGAAAGTGAGTCATACACACATGCAGCAACCTGAACACTGCTATTGTTTACAAGTTCTATCAGTTTTACTGCGACTGCCAGACAAACAACATCCATGTACTTTATTGGCTTGGTTTCTCAGTATTATTTCTTATTGAAGTGACTTATTTCAGTGGCTTTTCTAATTTTAGTTTATGGACATGTAATTAAGACCTGGGCTACAATAATAACCTTTTTGGGGGTTCTATTTTAATCATTGTTTATTGCATTATCAGTCCTATTAGTACTGTTTTCTGCTGTTTATTTGTGAAGGGAAGATGGAAAGAAATTGGGCAACGTTTTGTTGCAACCCATTTAAGAAAAAATCACACTGGGTCAAGAAAAAAGATTTTAGAAATGTGACTAGTTGGATGATATACCTAAATTACAATATGAAAAAAGAAATAGAAATATGTCCAGGTTGTAGAATCCAACTATCAAAAGAAAAGCAGCCAGAGCTGTTGACTAATGAAAAAATAGAAAAATCAAAAAATAATGAAACTGGAATTGTAAAACCTGGTACTAGTAGGTCTGAAGATCCTGAATTTATGAATGATGATGAAGGTTTCCAACTATTGAATGCTTCTCTAACTTTAATAGGTGAGTTGCCAGTGGTAAAAAAAATGCAACAGTTCAAAAAAGTATTGCCATGAAAAGGTTGACAGAATAAAATGCAACAAAAACTGCATATTGAGCTTATTAACTACAAACCTCTATGTAAGTATGTTTTTTTTTGCACTTTTGACATAGCATACCTCATTCTGGATGAATTTGCCACATACCTTTATATGCAACTATTTATTACAACATGATCCCATTGTCATCCCATCTTCAAATTTGGTATACATGCTCCCAAAAGGTGTATAAACAGAATATATTTTTTACAAAAATATTAAAAATTTTGATTTTGAGATAAAAAAATTTATATATATTTTTAAATTTTTTTAAAACAAAAAATACTTAAATATGGCCAAGTTGCACCTCATATTAAAGCTTGTAAAATCCTGAAGAAAATTGTACAAATTACACCTATCTAAGCCTTATAGTTTTTGAGATTGAGCCATTTGAAGATTTTAAAATGCGGCCAAAATCATGCGAATTCCAAGACTTTGAAAGCCAATAACTCAAAAAAGGAATGTTAAAAAATTGAAATTTCATATTTTTCGTCCTTTCAGTAGATAGAACCAATTTTCCAAAAATCAACAAAATTTGAAACATCAAGTTCCAGAATTATTTTTTAATTGGTTGATTTCACAAGGATTTACCCGAATATAAACTACATTAATATTAAATAATACCAAATAGATGAGTAAGAATAATATTTATAAGGAAATCAATTTAAAGTTGGTTCTGAATGAGCTATGCAAGCCAACCAATGATAACTAGAATTATTCCCGGCGGTACACCGTGAGAAGCCAAACAAAACTACCTGTAGGAAATTAAAGTGGTATCATCAAATCTTATAAATTATATATTAAGATCAGGTTTAACCAAACGTAAAACCGATTTAAACAGTGGTTGGAGAAGTGGCAACACTGATTCAAGCTCAAATAGCCACGTAGTATGGTATGTGGAGGGAGAGCCAATCAAAATTTACCAAAATAATACATATACCGCATTATCTTGATGTTACTCCAAAATATGGAAATTGTTTGGGTGATATGCCATTCAAAAAGTTTGGGAGCTGCTGATCTAGACCCTAAACTATACCTTGATTTTTTTTAAAGAATATACACTAGAAGCAGCTTTAAGAAAATACAAATTTTTTTAGTCAACAGTGATACCATTTTACTCTTATTACTGTTATTTTATAGGTATTGATATCAATAAAAGGTTATATTCTGAACTAATTGAGACTGGGGTTGGTTCAGATTATCAATTCGTTCGGATTAGCAAGTATGTGTCTTATTTTATAAACAAGACAAATTGAATAAGCTATAAGGTACAGTTCTTTAATTGTTTTTATATAATTTTTTATTACAATTTGTAAGATTAAAAGGCAAAAACATAGGTTGTGTAATATTTTGATAAACAATCTTATCACTAATTCCTAAAAATAAAAAATAGCTAAGAAAACCACGAATTAAAATAACTATTGCAGTGGGCCCATGCGCTTTGCTTGGTAAGACATTCATTTTAAATAGTGTTGCTTCCTGTTTTCTACACTGTGAAACTAGTAAATTTTGTAGCCGTCAAATAAGACCCTTTCTATGTTGTTATTATTATTATTATTATTATTATTATTATTATTATCACCGCGCCTTACTACCCGTTCGGATTATACGCACTTACGCTAATGTGTAATGGTAGGGTGATTGTGAGATGAAATGGAGGACCTAAGAACCACGGTGGAGGCCTGGCATTCCCCACATTCACAAGATGTCTTGTCAGAGGGGAAGGAAGGGTTTGGTAATCAGATAAATCTGCGCCGGGACCGAGGATTGAACCCCGCACCCCCAGCACAGAAGTCTGACACCTTACCCCTAGACCACCAGGTCACCCCCTTTCTATGAAAATTGGACTAAACCTAAATGCTATTTTATGTTAACGAGTATTTTTTTTTTGTGTTGTTTTCTTTATTGTGATAAGAACAAACAAAAAAAGTTAACTATATGTTGATCATATTAGCCTTATTTTGATTCAAGAGCCCATGCTAAGGGTGCTATTTGTCCTAAAGGGAAAAGATTTTTTAATTGTTTTCCAGCCTCTTTGAAAGTAAATACCGGACCAGTTCTTATTACTAGAGGCATGCAAAAAGAGATTTTTTAAAATTAAAAATGAGGTTATTTTTATCAGAAACCAATGGTATTTTATAATAATAATTATTATTATCACCGCATCTTACTACCCGTTCAGGTTATATGCAATTGCGGTAATATGTAATGGTAGGGTGATTGTGAGATGAAATGGAGGACCTACAGTTTAACGTGGGATCCTAACTGTGGAGGCCTGGCATTCCACAAATTCACAAGTTGTGATTAATACACGTCTTGTCAGAGGTGAAGGAAGGGTTTGGCAATCAGACAAATCCATACCGGGACCAAGGATTGAACCCCGGAGCCCCAGCACGGAAGTCTGACACCTTACCTTTAGACCACCAGGTCACCTATTTTGTAATTGCTTTCAATTAAAGATTGTGATTTTTGGAGATTTCAGAGGGCGTAACTTAACTACCGTATATAAAAATGTGGAGGAAAATCTAAAAATGTGCATTATTTTACTACCTCTGAGGTTACATTTGGAAAAAAAAAATAGCCAAGAGGGTAAGGTTTAAAAGTGTTAAAATATTGGATCACTTGTCACAACCCAACTAGTTCTTCATGGTCCGTCTTTACAAGCTAGATTCATGTTATTCAAGTAAAGACTTTAAAATATGTGTTATCACAAGTAAGTTATGCATATCTATATACATTGAGAGGCCTACTATTAAACCCATTCTCCCAAATTAAGAATTTAATAACCTTATCACCTGCTTCAGTGGCCGAATAGTCTTAAGGTGCCCACCCCTCTCATCTTTGACTGGTCTTTTGATGATGGGGAGATCGAGGTTTGAATCCTGGTTGGTTATAGTTAGGGCGCTTTTCCCTAAATGGTTTCCCACTCACCTTCCCCGTAAATGTGGGTAGAGTAAAATAGACATGTGAAGATAGTTGAAAATAACATCTAGACACAAAAATCAAACACAAATAAGCCTACTAAGTGAACTGCTATAACATAAAATAAATGATAATTTATCAATTGATGTAATCTGTAGTAAATAGTATTTTACTTGTCTACTCAACTTGATCAATGAAATTCCCAACTCAAAAGTTCTTTTTTTTTTCAATTTGTATTAACATAGTCTACCAGGAATAAGAAAATTACTAAATATATTGTATAACTACAAATAAGAAAATACAGTTTGAATCACATTGTAATTTACTTATTTAATGATTATTATATTTCATAATTTGAGTAAAACAACATTGTCCTTGATTTTTTGGTACTTTATCAAATTCCCGACTAATTCCAATTTTCCTGGATGGTAGACACCCTGATATTAGATACTACAGTACATAATTTTGCTCAAACCAGAAATCATTTATCAGTTGTTCTCCTCATCCTTCCCAGCTTGTCGACAACGAAGACTTTATAAAGTCAAACTACAATACAATGCCGAGCTGTTTCAACTAAGTAATTCAAATACAAATTACCTGTGTGTATGAGATAGACTCTCTCAGTGCGCATGATTAGAGCCAGGATGTTTGTTTATATCATTACATATTTTAAACCTGCCAGTTAGAACTGTAAAAAATGAAATAGCTGTGAATTATATTGTTTTAAACCATATTTACCATTTTGATTTGTCATATTTAAAAAAAATATTTTACTGCAGTCTACATATTTTCGAAGATTTTACATAAAATGACATATTTTGCAAGTTTTTTATTAAGTTACCCGCCTCGGTAGCGTAGTTGGCTAACGCGCTTGTCGTGTTGAGCTCGACTGCTGAGGACGGGGAGATCGAGGTTCGAATCTCGGTCGGGTGAACTGGGGGTGGTTTTTCCTAAATGGTTTTCCACTCTCCTTCCACGCAAATACGGGTTCACTTCCTTTTAATATAACCTTCCCAATTCCTAATTCATTAGAGTAATTAGTACTTAAAGCGCATAACCCGAACGGGTAGTAAGACGCGGTGCTAAATATTATTATTACTATTATTTATTAAGTTATTATTTTTATGTCCTTGGGGAAAATACTTTTAGGCTACCGTGATATGTCACTAATTTTGATGCAACCTGTACTGTCCTAAAATAATGTATCCCGTGATGGGATGGCATTGAGCAAAGTCCAAGTGAGGTATACTGGCTCGTCACGGAGGATTACAATTGCTGTAACATAACTTAGTGTCTGATGTGTCCTGTGCTGTGAAAGGGAGAGAATGTGTTGCTAGATAATGGCCTCAGCAACACATCTCTCGCACAGCCCGTCAGTTTGTAAACACAAGTCGAACAATAGTAAAAATAATAATTCTTGAATCTGATTTGCTCATTTTCCTGTTCTTTGGTCAGGAGCAGAAATGGATATAAAAACGGTATTATGAAAAGCAAACAAGACCAACCATGTATGTATGTAGAAGTGTAATATTAATAGTGACTAGTATGTTTAGATCAATTCTACTGAAAAAATAATTATAAGAAAGTGACTTTAAAAATCTGGTGTGGTCTAACGTTAACCCTTACAAACTCTTTTGTAATCATTAGTTTCCTAGTTATCACTGTCCTTTTTCTACCCAACAGAGTTGCCATTTTGTAGCATAAAAACAAACATCATTCACTGATGCATCTAGTGAAACCAATATAAACTAAAAAAAATCACTTATTTTTTACCTATAGGCCTATATTATATGAAAATTAACATTGTGTGTCAGTTCCACAAGTTTCCAAGTATAATATTAAAAAATTACTTAAACAATCTAATAAGGTTATGTAATTGACTAAGAAAGTGCACACACATTCTAATAGGTAGAGGGGAGGACTTTTTTTTTAAACCAACTTGTAAAAACCATCTTCAGTTCGACATGCCAGAACTCAAACCTCAACTTATTCATTGCAGGTGATTTTGTGCAGTAGGCCTATGTATTTAAAGCAGGTTTAATAATATGATAGTAATAATAAATAATAATTAAAATTATTTTATTTTGTAAACACATGCACATGCACACAACCAAATATGGTTTGTATAAAGGCATATTTATGCATTATTTAGCCTTAGAATATATATTTTACCACTTCATTTGGTATTTGACTTCTGGTGGATGTGTAGATTTAACTTAGGTACAAGAATGTTGTCGATTAAGTTAGATAATAAAAGTAGGGACTATAGTTAACCCCTTACAAGAAATTCATGTTACAAAAGAGAACTACTGTGTGGTTACTGTAGACAGTTTATTGTGAGTTAGGCCTAATTGGTTCTATAATATGTGAAGCTTTGGTTGTGCAATTTTAAATATTTTTCAATGATATTTCTTCCTGCGTCACATAGGTGAAATTGGTTTTGAACAGTTTATTATAAAAGGAGTTTTTTTTAAAATCTTGAATTTAATAAGGGGATTCATTCTATTTTATTTTAGTGTAAATGTTAGTATACATTTTGCAATATTTGGGTTGAAAAAAATTAAATTGGGATAAAGGTGCACTTTTAGCGTTACATACTCAATTGAGCTAAAAGTGAGATAAGAGGGAGCTGAAGATGGGGACAGTGGGTCTCATATACAGATTGAGAGGATGTTAACTTTATGGGTGCAGTCAACGAACCAACAAATCGATAGGGGAAATAACCTGCTTTGGTGGACACATGATCTAACACGCTACTCTCCCAGTAGACTATATTAGGATTAATAAGCCATGAAACGAGATCACACACGCATTGACATAGTGTAAACAGTGTATTTAATATAATGTATGCCAGAAAACAACTGACCAGTAACAAGACCAACGAAC
>CABEEJ010003790.1:0-34633 GCA_901482245.1 Timema douglasi
TCAAATTTCTTACCCCCAATGTTACTAATAAAATGTAATATCTGTTTCTTTGTTTCAGAACTTCGCGAAATGCGACAACCCGTTTTAAATTTTTGCTAACCACATGGTGTGACCAATTGGTCGGTACGTGTTGGAACTTGCTCTCGTGCTCCCCTTCAGGGGTGGTGACTTGAATACCTATCTCTTAGCTGAGGGGCTCGATACCTCTTGGGTGGATGGTAAAAGTTGAGTATTTTAATCTTCGTTATCTTGGCATGCATCTTTCGCTTCTATTTAATTCATATTTTCGATGCACCGCTGGTTTTCAAATTCTGAAAAATAAACTCTTATAGTTATTTTATGATTGTAACCATTTATTCCTGATTAGGCTAATGTTCATTAATCTTAGTCATATTGAAAAAAATATTACAATACACATTTATATTTATGACTGTTTTTCAGACACCATCAACTGCAGAGGAATGAAAGTAAATTGCAGAAAAATTTTAGGAGACATGAAATGTAAATCTTTATGGATGGATCGAACGCTGACTGCAACTTAACATTCGTTGACATAGGTTGCCAAGGACGTATTTCAGATGGAGGCGTTTTCAAGAATTCTGAACTGTGAAAACGATTATAAAAAAACAAATTAAACTTGCCTGAGCTTTCAGCTCTTCCATAAGTTTTTCTAGCAGACGCGGCTTTTCCTCTATGCAATAATATAATGAAACGTTATAGCGGCATTAACCTTAGGGGATCGTCTGAACGAATATATAAATACCGCCTAAATATGGGTCGCTGCGTCGTTGAAAACACATTTAGAATAGCGTTTAATGTCTTCAGAGTTTTGCGAAAGCCAATGCTTTTACAATTAGAAAAGGCAAAAATCGTTGTAATGGCTATTGTTTGCCTTTACAGCTTTCTGCGTCAAAGTAGAACCTCATGAAACTTGTACCCATCCCCTGGCTCTTAAGGTACAGAAGAGAACGGAGAAGTAATACCAGGAAGCTGGGGAAGTGAATATCAGAACGTTACATATTTTTTGGCTCAGATAAATGTAGCCAGAAGAACAAGCCAACTGCTCAGGAAATAAGAGACGAGTTCTTAAACTAATTTTCTACTTTGGGTCCTATGCCTTGGCAAAACCAATATTCTTAAACCCTAAATATATATAAATGTGTTAATATAAACTACTTATATTTATGTGTAATATTTACTAGCTTATGTTATTTTAAAACTTACGGATATAGTTTTGTGAGGCTCGTCCTTGCCATCCAAAAACTTTAGTAGTCCGTATTCAAACCATTTTGATACATGAATTTCATCACGGCTTGTAAATTAATGAATAAGTGCATTGATTAAAATGTTTCTACATTGACAATATTCTAATGGAGATTTATGAAACATGTATGGAGGGTATCTAATTTAAAATTCAATCAATTCCTACTTTTTGATTTTGTTTCGACCCATTCGTCAACAAAAACTGTATTCCTAATATTATTAATATTATTTTAGTGGTGGTATTGGCTTGAAATTGATAGGAATTGTTCACAGACACAGTCTAGATGGCTAAATAATAATTATAATAAAATAAGAAATATAAATAAATCAAATTAAATTAAAATAAAAAGTGTTGACTGAACAGCAATTACGACCCCGTAGGTGAAATAAAAGAATAAATGAATGAAAATAAAAAAGTGACGAGGTGGGAAAATGAAAGAAAAAATAAATATGTATAAAATTAAATAATAATAGTATGGTGTTAAATATATTTAAAAAATCACGATAAAATGTATTTATTATAAATCTGGGGATTTTCAATTATAACAATCGAAAATGGGCATTACTATGATTCTAAGTGCAAGATCTATCATCTACAAGAGATTTTTTTGATACACTAGCCGCCTGGAGAGATAACCAAAAGGGAGATTTAGATGGTAAACGGGCAGTGACAAATTTATTACGTGCTCTCAGATTTTTTTTATGTTTTTGGTACTTACCTTTACCTGTACCATAGCTTTTCTTCGCCTGTCCTTTCTCGCTTTGGTATGACCCTTTGAGATTGTCCACTTTTTCTCGCACATCTTCGATGGTCCATTCGAGGAGTCTATCTCAGCACATGCATTTTTTTTTCAACTTGTTATAGTACTGAGAATTTCGTGGCGTCCACAAACATTGTCTCTTTTTCAACTCACTATTCAATTTTACGACCATGCCCTGCTCCCAATCCATTTTATTTTGTATACCTACACCACTATCAACGCAAAACTCCTTCACGACCAAAATTAACGCGTGGGACGAAGCAGATGCAACAAAAGAATTTAATGTACCGACAGCCCGGCGGATAGACCCACGCAGCGAGCCGAAGCAGATTTTGGCGCTCGAAATGCCTCTGCTCATTGTCCACACTACACGAACGGTGCTTCCTCGAGATGTGTTCGCAGCTTTAAAGATAACTTAGTCGTCCAGCCCTCCACCGCTTTGCTCAGAATATGCAGCTCAAAGACCATCCGGTCACCTACCTTGAAGGGGATAGGATGGCGTGTCTTATAACACCTACCTACACTGTTGCGCACTTTTTTTCAACTCTACTATCATTATTTCCCAGTTACGGACACGGGTAGTAAAGTTCGTTCACGGTAGGAGTTTACCTGGGAAAGGACTTTTTTCCCTACCAGAAATCTATTATATAGTAGGATATTGGTAAGAAAAAAGACCTTTCCCAGGTAAACTCCTCCCGTGAATGAACAATAAGTACTAGTGGTATAGTGACGAATGCCACTGCTGAAACTCATATCTTTGAAGATTTGTGACGTGAACTGGCTTCCATTGTCGGACACCAGGTTACAAGGGAAACCAAAATTTTTTAATACAACCTCGTTCAAAGCTTTGATTACAATATTAGCCGTAGGACGGCTCAAGGGAATCAACCAGGCATACTTAGTGAATGCATCCAAAACCGTTAACAAACTTGTGTTTCCCTGCTTGGTCCTTGGCAAGGGTAAAAAAAACCACAAAAACACGTTCCAGTGGAGAAGTGGCAACGTCGGAAGACAACTTCTTATTTATAGTGGGTTTAGTTCTAATACATGAGTTGCATGGGCCCAGATTCCCCCTCCAGCGTGCTCTCCTCAAACATGCGAGAGAGTTAATCGGCAACCACTTTCTCTTTTCCGGAGATATGTGAGATGGTGAACCGCAAGAAACATAATTGCATAAACAACCCACCAATTTTCTCCAGTTGTCGTGGATGCATAAACAACCACGACAATGCCTGATTGTCAGTTTTTAGTTGAGACTTGGAGTGCTCCAAATATCGGTGAAACTTGTTAGTTCCAAATATCACTTCCAAGGTCTCCAACTCATAAGTGGAGTAGTTACTTTCATTAAGTGTGAAGTGTGCAAATTGCATAAGCCACAGGCTGCAACAACCTTCGTGCTCCTGATTCAACACTGCACCTACCGACCCCAAAACAAGCTCGCCCCCCCTCCCCTGCCTCTTTACAAGCCTCAGAGAGCACTCCCTCCAAGGGTAATGAGCCTCCCACTAGCTCTATTCTTTCCTAGAAACAATTTGCGCCTTCTTATCACGTCCATGACTCCTAATACTTCCTGTGTTTCCTCTGGATCACCTACTCCAAACTAAATTCAATGTCTCTAATTCTTTTTGACCACGTAATGCGCTCTCAACTACGATCATGAAAATTTGCATACACACACCACCTGAATTGTCCTTAACCATTGATGACTTAGCTTTCTTAGTGTGGACTTTCTGGACGGTCCAGATGATCTGGGAGTGTAGGTCTCCGATCCCCTAGCAGCGACATGTCATGCAAGGTTACAATAGGCCCCCCAGGTCGAACCACGCAATTACTCTTGCATGTCAAATGGAACGACCAGAAGTGGCCTTGGAAGAAAGACATGCTTAATAAACTTGAATTCACTGTGAAAAGTGTAATCTTGTAAATAAAAAAAAATATATATTCTGTGTGTTGTTACAGGAATACTGTAACTTAATAGGGGGGGTGTATAGTGAATAATAAAATATAGTAACTACTATTAAGTTCATTTAATAAGATAAAAATTATGCTAGCCTACCTGCTGGACGTACAAATATATTATGGTTCTACAATGAGGCACAAGAGCCTCAAGTTAATAAATCTCTTTTTAAAATATACTATACTAAGATATTCATATCTGAATTTGGTCACTGATGGCTCTTAGAAGATTCTGAGGTTAATTTGATAGCGAAAAAAAACATAATTTGATTTTAAAATTTACCCAAAATAGATTACTTTCATAAATTTTAAACCTAGTCAGTCTGAATAGGTTGCCAATTTATTTCAACTAAGAAAATAATTGCATCCAGCTATTGTGAACATATGAGCTGGCTTTGAAGGTCCTCTGGAGAAAATTGTAGTAATATTGAATTTATTGAGATTTCCCCCGCGATTGAGCATCAATTATACCAGTTTCCGGATTTTTGTTGATGATGCGAATGTGGACGATACCTGGTTTTATGATGATGACACGTGCATGTCTTACTGAGCACTTAGCACACGGTTACGTAATCTGATTATTTGTCATTTTTATTCTTATAAAATGAGTAGGACTTTTAATGTCACACACAATTTATTTAGATGATTATACCTTCGGTACTGAAGATTTGATATTAAGTGATATAGATTTTTGTTAATTTACAGACTGTTTTTCTGTGATATTATAATGTTCTGTATTCTGTCTACTGTGTATTAATATATAACTCTATCACTTATCACTGTGTCACTGTGTGGATTCATACGCACAAGTTGCTTATATATTACCTACCCCTTGCTTCCTGGACCCCTTGTCTCCAGTGTTAAAACTAACCGATATAAAAGTTCCTGACAGCCTGATGTTGTGAAGGCTAGCTTCCTATTGGGTAGAGGGAGCCAGCATGTCACATGATTTTTCTAATGCAACGGAGTTGATCTTTTAAAGAAAAAAAGTTTTAAAGCGTAATATATTGAAATTATTTCTGAAAACGTATGATTCTCCATCGATGAAGTATTAAAAGGAAACTTTACATACAGTTCTTTAAAGAAAAATACACTTAATCCATGACTTTTTGAATATATGATAGGGGTCCAAAACAGTATCATTACAATATTTATAAAGTGCATACTTGGATAATGGAATTGGTGTAGATGTTTTGAAGCTGTTATGGCGTCACTTTTTTTTAAGGATGTAGATTTCATTTTTTTACCATTTCTCATGCCCGTTTTCTTGAGGATCCTAGTTTATCAGTATATGGTGAAGTTTATTGATGATCTTCAACACAAAGACAGTAAGGTTCAGGCATAAATAGGGTTACCATCCATCCGGCTTTTGCCGGACATGTCCTGATTTTTAGCATTTGTCCTTATGTCTAGCAGGCACTTAAATTTATTTTTACTTGTGCAGCAATAAACAATATTCATGTTTATTATGCATTTTGAAGTTAATTTTTTTTTAAATAACAGAAAAATTATTACACTGAACACGGGACATGACATATGTCATGTGACAATGTGAGTAATTTAGTAAACTAATATCATAATATGACATTGGCATCATGCATTTCTGCACCTCGCCCATCTGGCAACTACGCAGCTTGGACTGTAGTGTCACGTTGTTTTTCCACTCGGGGATTAACCGTCCTCTTGATCTTGGTCAGCATTTCCTACAATATGCCATCATCAATCCTACAGTTCTATAAATTGCACATCTAAATTAAATAAAGTGAGATTTTCTGATTCTAAAATTGCAAAGACATTAGCTTGTGGCAGGACAAAAACAGAAGCTATTACTAATAATGTAATTGCCCCTCATTCCATAGATCATTGTGGTAAAATACAATTGTTAAAACTTGACTTGCGAAGAATTTTACAAATACCTTTACATGAACAGAATTGATTTCTTCTCTTAAAAGTAAGTGCTATGGACAAGTATCATCTCGTAGCCAACATAGCTTCAACATTGTATATACAAACATAAGGTAAGCTGTTTTAAAAAGGTCAAATAGTAGCCTAAATAATTTGTCCTGTTTTTTTTTAATCAAAAGTTATTTTATGAAAGAATTTCCTGCATTTGAAAACTTTGACATGGAAGCCCTAGGCCACAGACAAATAACAGATGCCTAGCCTTACGGGAGATTTGTTGCGCTCCTAGAGTCAGGTAAAACTTTAAACATCCAGTGCTAACAGCACTTCCAAGTGGGAATTCTTTAAAACAACTCACTTTCAAAATGTTCCTCTTGAGAAAGACCAGCTGAGAGGTAAGGGCCGTTCCTATAGACGTCCCCGGGCAGTCACCTGGGAGTCAACCGTCCACACCTTGGTCCAAATCACAAAAATGCATCCTATAAACGCTTGCTAGATAAGGGCGGGGTGTCTGTTGTTACGAGGGTGTATAAATGCCCTCTCACGGAATAATTCTTGTTCTTCCTTTGTCCAAAGATGATTAATGACCCACATTATAAAAATCTTCCTTAGATTTTGTAAAATATAGAATACAAAATAACTAAATAATAATTGTACTTGTACAATATTTGTGCTTTTGTGTGTACATCCCATTTAAACTAAATTAACAGTAAACTTATTGTTTAAAGCATATTTTGTAAATGTTGTTATTATAAAAGTTTTGACTTTATATTATGCTGTTTCCACCATGTTGCTTGTTTGGAAATATTTCATTGCCAAAGAGGAGACGCACGGATGTGCAAGAACTTTATGATGCTGTTAAAATCTTCAAGGTGGTTCAAGAAGACAACAACAGCTCTTACAATGTAAATAAGCAAAAATGATGCTAAATATATCTTTTACATAGAAAAATAAATAAAATTGATTTTATACTGATATTTAATAAACTTTTTTATCATTTAAGGAAATAATTTTTTTTTAAATCATAGTTTCCCACATGAAACAAATCGAGTTGACATCGAAACAAAGTATCAGGTTGCGAATAAAGATAGTGACAGACGTATAGGCCTACTTAAAAAAAATGTTGAGAATTAGTATTAGTATCGCAACTTCAATGGCGTTTACATAGAGAAAAGTAATACTTTATCTTCCAATACCAAAGTGATTAGTTCCAAAATTCGCTGGGAGACATCCAACATTGATAAATTAAATAAAACAATTAATATAGAATATGTAATAATAGAATTCAATGTGGAAAAGATGTGAAAATTTGGAGTTTAATATAAAGTCAAAAGATCAACTAGTATACCAGATATAGAAAAAATCTGGATTGAGTAACAAAATAGAATGGATTGACAATCAGGGAACTTAACTATATAGTGAAGTTCCCTAATTGTCAAGCCATTCTGTTTTGTTACTCAATCCAGAATTAGGGAACTTCACTATATAGCGGATTGAGTAACAAAATAGAATGGATTGACAATTAGGGAACTTCACTATATAGTGAAGTTCCTTAATTGTCAAGCCATTCTGTATAGTAGATTGAGTATTAAACTAGAATGAATTGACAATTAGGGAACTTCACTATATAGTGAAGTTCCATAATTGTCAAGCCATTCTATTTTGTTACTTGATCCAGAGTTTTTTTTATATATCTTATATACTATTTGATCTTTGGACTTTATATTAAACTCCAAATTTCAACATCTTTCCCACATTGAATTCTATTATTACATTTAAAAGTTGTTTTCTTACTACATTTCATTATGTTTTTCAAAAACAATATAGATTATAGAATATACTTAAATATTGTGTTACAATTTTCAATTTTTATTTTCAGTGGTTCTTCGTGTTGTGAAATCTCCATTACTTTGGACTTATTGTTATTATTATTTATTATTATTAGCACCGCGTCTTACTACCCATTCGGTTTGTACGCACTTACGCTAACGTGAAATGGTAGGGTGATTGTGGGATGAAATGGAGGACCTACATTTTAACCTGGGATCCGAACCACGGTGGAGGCATGGCATTCTACAGATTCACAAGTTGTCAGAGGTGAAGGAAGGGTTTGGCAATCAGATAAACCTGTGCCAGGGCCGAGGATTGAAATCCGGAGCCCCAGCACAGAAGTCTGACCCCTTACCCCTAGACTACCAGGTCACCTCATTTTTGACTTCTTAATTTTGATCTCCCTACCTCAACCAACCAGTCCATCATTTCCTGAAAGCTTCTTTATTTCTGACAAGCAATGCTAGATCATTTTCATATTTATTGTGTTGATGACGCGTTCTCCTATCCTGAATTTTTCACGCACCTCTAGGGCTTCCCTGACCAGCCACCCGCCAAACAAGTTAAACAAACTGGGTGATAAACAGTATCCCTGTCTAACTTCTCTTCCTATCTCTCACTTTTGGTCTCTCTATTATTCAGCCTCACCCTCACTCGCTATCCCAGATACAGGTTTGTAATAATCCTTCTGTCCTCCTAGTTGATACCGATCTTCTTGAGTTTTCCAGGAGTTCCTTCCATTTCACCTTATCAAACATCTTTTGCCAGTTGATTTATCGTACATAGATTTAAGGCAGAAACAATATTTGCTATCAAGTAGTCAATATATTGGTATAGGTAATATAAAGTGTATATAAAAAACATTATCTCAAGTAAAGGCTCAGAGTTGGGGTTAAATATATAAAGTTATAGCTTGATCTTAATTGGGCCTTTATTTTGTGGCAAATATTCTCATTTACCTATAATTTTGTCTCTACTTTTAATAAAACATACACTTCGGTCATTCATCAGACCCAACTCATGTTTGCTCGTTTTCTTTTTATACTTCCTTTCTAATTCCCCCAGCATACTTCAACGATTAAGATGACTAGGTTGCTGGTGGGTACCTATATGCTAGTATTACAAGTCTGATGGATTTTAATATATAAATTGGGCCTTCTATAGAAAAATAAGATAATGACATTCGCTGACTATTTTTTACTAAAATAAAAATTATATTAGCCTCAAAATGGCTGACGTCAATCTGCTTTTAAATATTTGGCCCTTGCCTAAAATCAAAACACTTTTATTTAAAAAAAAATTATTAACTGCAATACTCATGGCCCAAATAATGTCTTTGGTGTAGTTGCTCCACGTCAGATTACAATATCATGTTCCAATTTTAAATAGTTTTAATGTATTAAATAGTTGTATTACTATTGTTTAAATAAACTTATTTTTAATCTATTAGTATAAATTTTTAAGCAATACATTCTTGAAACATTCGGAACTTTTTCGTTGCAATAAGCTTAAACTTCCGTTATGGATTCAAAACAAAAGAATGATAAAAAATAATTTCATTTCCTTTTTACGTCAACATCGAATGAAGTTTGTCTGCTTACGTGTGTGAAGCCACACTTCTAATATAAATTTTATTTTTTGATTAAGTGTGGGAACTACTAAATCTCACATCATGGCTCCAAAACAGAGAATGCGTGTCGCCAACGAAAAAGCCTCCAAATTTGTTACTATGAGAGGAAACGTCCCGAAATCTTCTGTAAGTAGTTTTAGTCCACTTGTGGGGGTTTGAACAGCTGTCAACAGAAGGTTTTAATAATATTCTATTATTGTGTTTCTAATCGGAATATTTGTACAACTAATATTTTATTTGAATTAATTCTTGGAGTGAGTTCTCTAAATTTGTGCACCTATCAATCCGTTACAATACAATAGTTAGCTAAATTAAAATAATCCCACAAAGGGTTGGGGAGGGGGATCATATCCTCACATGTCCTTCTTTTATACAATAACTTCTCCAGAAATTTAAGAAATCTAAAATCAAGTGATCAGAACTTTAAATATTATTTCAGAAAAGTCAAGATGAGAAGTATCCTGTTGGACCTGGACTTTTAGCGCTCTTTATCTTTGTGGTTTGTGGCTCAGGTGAGAATAAGGTCGTTATACATTAACAATTTCCAAGCTCCTTCCTAGGGTAAAGGTATAACTTAAAGCTAATTTTATTAATAAATTAGGGTGACCTGGCGGTCTAGGGGTAAGGTGTCAGACTTCTATGCTGGGGGCCGGGGTTCAATCCTCGGTCCGAGCAAAGATTTATCTGATTACCAAACCCTTCCTTCACCTCTGACAAGACATCTTGTGAATGTGAGGAATGCCAGGCTTTCACTGTGGTTCGGATTCCACGTTAAACTGTAGGTCCTTCATTTCATCTCACAATCACCCTACCATTACACATTAGCGTGTATGCGTATAACCCGAACGGGTAGTAAGACGCGGTGCTAATAATAATATTAATAAATTGTACTTCTAATCAAATAGCTGATTTAACATTTAATTTAGCCTATACCCAAGTATACAGACAACTAAACACATTAGCCTAGCCTATATTACATTACTGAAGTTCTTACATAGGATTTTATCAGCTATTAACTTATCATTAGGGTATCTCTATTTACAAACAAGTAATCTATTTTCTTAAGACCAATTATTTTACACAAGATTTCAACAACTTAAGCTAATAGGCTTTAATAAAGTAATACAATAATAATTTTAAATAGGCTGGATTTCTTATCATTTGTCTAAAAAGATAAAGACCACCTGCAACCCTACAGGTTAATATTGAACCTTTGAAGGTTCAGGCATAATGTGCGAGCTAATCAAATTTAATTTTACTAGGACCTATATTATAAAACATACAGGCCCAACCTGGAAACTACACTCTGAATGTGTGTGATTTTAAAAAAAGTATGAAGTTTATGTTTAATAGTGCAGGGCAAAATAAAAATAGAAAATTGACTTATTCTACATAAACAAAAGGCCATGTTTTGCTAATGATTCTATGAAAGTCATCAATTTAATTTTCAAAGTTGGCCTATTCTTTCTTAATCTCATTCAATAATGATGAAGTAAACATTATTTATTAAAAGGTTTTTAATAAAAATGGTAAATTTGGATTATGGCATAGAACCATTGTCGGAAATCTGTTGTAAGCTTTCACGCCAGATTAGGTAGCCTAAATGTCAGGATCAGTGAGTTGGACCTAAATATTACCAGTTCTGGTTCCGGTTCTAGAAAAATATAAGTTCCTATTCTATTTGGTTCTTAATTAGATTCTGCTTCTGATTCTTTAAAATTTATATTTACTAGTTTTAGAACCATTACAATATTAGAAAATAGGACATAGGCCTAATATTAAGACTAGAACATAATTCACTACAAAATACAAGTTATTCATACATAATAATAGTTCACTAGCTTGATAATTGCACAACTTTTATAATTCAGGGGCCATTTGAACAGGAGATCATTTTATTTTTGTTTGCCATAACTCTAATAAAAGACTACCTCTGTGGTCAACTGTTTAGAGTTCCTGGCTACAGATCTAGAGGTCCCGGGTTCAATTCCAGGTGCTTACAAATTTTTTTTGAGGTAGTGGGTCTGGCATGGGCTCAGCTCAGCCTTCTGAGGCAAATGAGGAGCTACTTGAATGAAAAAGTAACGGATATGGTCTAGAAAACCGAGATAAACAACTAGACCAGATGACACCACCACAAAAATTGGCAATTGTATCTTCGCTAAAAAACGAGGATGGCTCGATTGCAAGCTAGTGCAATGTAGTTTTATTTTATAACTTTTGAAAATAATTTAATTATATTTTCAAAATAATACATACAAACATTTTAGGTGTATTTTCAATTTATAAAAGATAAATTAGTTAATTATCTATTGCTGTTTTGATGGGTCGAACTAGCTATTTGCCATATCAGGAACAAAAGGAAATAATGTAGATATATAGGTGTGTGTGTAGATATATATATATAATTTTAGTTTATTTTTCCAAGAAACTTAAACCAACTATATAATGTGTGTATCAATTAATTTTATGCATAAAAACATTAATTTAGACTTCATTAACATGCTTTTAAAATACTCTTATGTCATTATTCTTGATTTCAATTCAGACATTTTTAATCTTTAATGTTTTGGATATCTTAAAGTCCTTAATTTGTAGACCAAAATAAGAAGAAATGAGTTAACAGAGGTACAATATATAAACTTTATGTAATTTACCTTAAGAATCATCCTAATAATAACCTTTGTGTCACTCACTCTAGTCAGTTAAATAATTCCACATTGCATAATATTTATTTCAAATATCAAATAATTATAATAATTTTTTATTATTACTACCCCATCTTACTACCCCTTCGGGTTATACACAAATATATTAATAGTAAGGCCATAAAACACTTCTGAACTACACACAATGAATACAAAATTTGGACTACTTATTACTTGATATTTGGAGGCAGAGTGAAAAGATAAACAATTTGTGACACCCCTTTCCCTCCTCCCTCTTTACCCCTCTAAGCAAACTGGCCATCCAACCGCTTAAATTATTTAACTTTTAGGAGTAACACTTTTAAATAAATTTCTTCTTATTTAGCTTAGCCTGCTTGTACAACAGGGCAGGTTCTCATTTCTCAATATTCCCCCTTCTGAGACATGTTTGCTGTCACTCAAAGCCAAGTACATCTTCCTAAGCTCTTAACCTAAAGAGTAAAATGAGAAAACCCTACACATTGGGACAATAATAATTTCTCAAGAATCTGAACTCATTAGTGCGTACTATTAAATGCTCTCCGATACTTTTGCAGTCCCCTTGGTGAATTAAAGATTTACTAGCCTACTCTCACAAACATTTCTGATAAAGGGGGTGGGGGGGGGAAATCATTTTCAAAATAAAACTAAGTTTCTGAAGGTAAAAACAGATAACCTTTCTTAACCTAAAAATATACATCAATTTCAGTTCTTAAGCATTTCACCTTTTGGGTTCCTTTTCTGGTTCTTAGTGCAAGAGATATAACAGATTTATTTACCGTATAGATGCCAAAAGGGCGTTTGTGATTTTTGGAAAGCCAACCACTTATGTGATCAAAATGTGGCAGCTTTAGTAAAATTCAGTGGTGGAGTTAGGAAATATGACATCAATATAGCCACCATGTTATATTTACATCGAGGCACTACAATGGCTGTAACTTCTTACTGGTTAATCATAGCGAGTTAATTTTTTGTTTGAATTGAAACTAATTTAGTGATAACAAAAGTTTATTATGTCAAAGTTTATGTAATATGTAAGCTTTTGCTGTTTTTTAATGTCAAACTTCAAAAATGGGTATATTCACCATTATATGCATACCACTCCATACAACTAAAAAAGGAGCACATCACCAACAAATGGATACAGTAAAATGATTTATTGAATCATTTGATCTTAGACTATTATAAATCATTACAATCAATGTTTTGCTAAAATTGTATACAGGAAGTTTAAGTTGACTCTTATAGAGGTGGAAAAAAAAAGCCTCTTTAAAAAAATTCAAAGGTATGCACGCTCTGGATCCTCAAAGTGTTGAAAAGCTGACAACCAGAAACAGTGTTAAAAACTGTTCTGGCATTTCAGCCGAAAAATCCATTTAGAGTCAACAATATTAGAGGCTATGAAGTGCGGGACATTGAAATAATGATTGAATTTCCACTCATACTGGTACCCCTGTCTTTGGGTAAAATTTGAGATTCAATGTATAAAACAGATAAGAGCAAACTGATGCACAAATTAGAGGGGTATTAAACGTCAAGTAAAGAGAACCCACTGGAAGTTTATGCTCTCATTTATGATGCAATGTTAACAATACCTTGCTTAAAGTTTTCCTAAACCTATGCAGATGTTGTATACAAACTACTGAAAAACATTTTTCTACATTCGCCAAAGAAGCTTATCTAGTTTGTAATGTGTATAAGACTCCAAACATAAAGGATCTTAAGCATTACCATCGTTGTGGAACATATTCTCGGGTGAAATGAAAGTGACGGGACCAGAACAGAAAATTCCAAACAAGTATCAGGAGTCCTTGAGGAACAGCTCATTTAATTAAGTCCACCCTGCTTGGTTTCATTTGCATTGAATGGAAAAAAGAATAAATACATGTGTGCTCTGGGTGAAATACTGTATGTTGGTACAGAAGATACATGCTATTAATATAGCACACTAAACAATGTTATGATCTGCAGACAAATTCCTGGACTAAAGTGTCATCATCAAGAAGCAAACACACGGATAATTTCCTGTATACAATAATAATAAAAAACATTTATTATAATGATTTATAATAGTTGAAGCTCAAGGGATTCAATTAATAGATTCACTATATACATTTGTTGTTGTGATGTGCTTGTTTCTTAGTGGCATCAAATGGTATGCGTGTAAAGGTAAAATACCCATTTTTGAAGTTTTACATTAAAAAGAATTGCAAAAGCTTACATATTGTGTAAAACTTTGACATAATAAACTTTATTATCATTAAATTATCTTCCATACAATTTTTTTTAACTCTTTGTGATTAACCAATAAGAAGTTACAGCCAATGTAATGCCTTGCTGTAAATATGACATGGCAGCATATTGATGATGTCATATTTCATACCCCCACCACTTAATCTTACTAAGACTGTAATATTTTGATCACATAAGGAATTTAAAAAAATGACAATGGCACTTTTAGCAAACAAGGGTAAATAATATCTAGCCTATTTCTTGGACTATCTGGTTCCTAATACTAACTGTTAATTTTAGTTGTCGGTTCTAGTGCCGGTTCGACTCCCTGGTCTGGATAGAAGTACTTGTTGATCCTAATAAGCCTGATGTATATCAGAATTACTCTGTCTTAAACTAAAAAAAAATCTGATTGAAATCTTAGTTAAAATAAATAATGAATATCTAATAATAATTTATTAAATTGACTAGGAAGGCCCTACTTATATTTGCATTGTAATATATCAATACTTATTAGACAGCCTCACATAATTTCAGATGTATGTTAAGAGTTTTATTCTAGCCTACATTCCATTCTAATTTGTAAATTGCAATTTCACTTTTTATCAATGTATTTGATTTTCAGCTGTCTTCCAAATTATCCAGAGTATCCGAGCAGCCTAAGTGTTTGACGTTCACTGGGCCAACATTGGATGGCATAATGACAACTACTTTACATTAAGCACAGAATGAACTGAAAGGCACAAAATATTTTTTTTTTTAATTGTTATAAAAATATGAAGTTTATAAAGTAAAACATATTCTGTTGGTGTTCTCAGAAGTTCAGATTAGATTTATCAAAAATTAATTAGAACAAATATTCATATCATTTTCTTATGTAATTTTTAAATTCATATATGTTTTTAATACAAAGTGTTATTTAGCTTATTTATAATCATCATAGCATTTAATTTTTGTACTGAACATTTACTCTAAAATTGTAATATGGTACCAGGACCACTAAAATACTTTAATTCCTTTCATTGCATTGGGTTTATGTCATCCATGGTGCAAGTTGTTATAATAAACTAAGATGGGTGTGGATGTTTTTGTATACATATTGTACATACACACATTTGATTTTTATCAAGAGTTTGTATAATTAGACTGCAAGATAGTAAGTATATTATTTTCTTTGTAACTGACAAATCATTCCAAAGAGATTCCTTACAAATTTCAAATGTAATTCAGATGCCTGTTAAGGTAGGCATTTGATGTGCTAAGAAATAAAACTTCTTTAGTAAAATTTGTTTTGTATTTTTATTACTGCATATCAGTTTACTTGAAACCTTGATGAGTATTGATTTCAAATATGTTGTGCTGTAACTAAATATAAATGTTCTTAGTTATTAGCCTTTAAACATAAAACTGCTTTATTGTTGGTCTTAAAATTCTATACATTTTAAAGAATTACTCTATAATTTGATATTAAATCCTCATAATATTTTTCAAATAAGATACAGTTGAAAAATAAGCTGATAGTAAAAATATTGTAGAGGGCTACTTGTTAATTTGTACAAATAGCAGTAAAACAGCAATAAATGAGTTAATGGATTTGTAGAAAGCTCTTGGTAATTGATGCACATATGGACCCAGCCCTAAAATAAGTTGTTTATAATTGAGTATATGTATGATGAGTGTAACCATCTGTTTTAGGAATCATCAGTTTGTTCCCTTACTGTGTCGAGGTGTCAGATTAGAAATAATTTGAAGCACATTAATAATAGGCTATTTATTGTAAATTATATTTAATCATTTGATGATCTGACACCTTATGTCAGTCAGTAGCGTGTCACTCTACTGAGCTTAGGGTACCAGGTTTGACTCTCGGCATGGCCGAAAAGAATATCGTTGGTGAAATGTGAGTTTATCCTTTAACAGTGATGAATTAACAGCTGGGGACTGGATGGTGTGCCTGTTCTAGTCTTAAGTTAGATTACAAGGTATATGAAGCTACGACAGGCTTAGCCAGCCTGTAGTGTAAAATATATGGATTGAATAAAAAACGCCCATGCCACAGGCTGGAAAAAGTAATGGATGTAAAGTAAATTTAATCATTTGATGGTATAGTTCTTAAGTCCATAATGTATATAAACAAATGATGAAAAAGGAACTCAAAATGATGTATGTATTATTAATGTGGGGAAAGAAGGTTTAGTTAATGTTACATATTTTGTAAGTTAATATTTGATAAAAATTTGTGTTCTAGTGATAACACACTCATAAGATGTTTTACTGTCACCAGTACATCAATGAGATAGTTCTGGAAATTTGGTTGCATCACAGCTTTTATGGACTGTTGCTAGCAGGGCTGAAACTTGTTCTAAAACTGATTTCTTTCTCCACTTTGAAAATATATATTTATTTAATTCTCATTTTATAAACTTAGTTTTTTTAGCTTTGAGTGTTATAAGCTGTGTTCACTATTTTTCAAACAATACAATATTGGAAAATATCTTTGGAAGTTTTTTTAGCACTGCATCTTACTATTCGTTCAGGTATGTACTAACTACGCTGAGACTTTTAGGGGTAAGGAAGTTACATTAATAGGAAGTGTACTCAGTCTGTTCAACTTGTATGGAGAGGGCCTGGTCAGGGAAGCCCTAAAGGGATGTGGCAATTTCAGAATAGGAGGACATGTAATCAACACAATAAAATAAGCAGATGATTTAGAATTGATGGTCAAAAATGAAAAAAGAGTTGCAGGAAATGATAGGCCATCTGGTGGAGATAAGGAAAAGATATGGCCTGGAGATAAACATTGAGAAGACAAAAGGGATGCAGATGGTAATTTAAAAAAATGAAGAGGTGTTGAAAATCAAAATTGGAAACCAGGAGTTGGAAAACAAAGAGCAGTTCAAGTACCTGTTAAGTGTGCTGACAAAGGATGCCTACTGCACCAAGAAATTTAGATCGAGAACCACCATGGCCAAGGACACTTTCAACTAGAAGAAGTTACTGCTGACCAGCAAGATGTAAAAGAAATACTTGGAGAGCTTTGAAATGTGGTGCTGGAGAGTACTTAAGAAACAAGGTGACAAATGAAGCTGTAAGAAGAATAGGTGATAAAAGGACTATTTTGGGTGTGATTCTTCAATACAAAGAAAAACTGGATTGCACACATCTTTTGGAGGAACTATCTTGTGCACGACGTCATAGAAGGAAAGATTGAGGGAAATAGGAGCTTATGCAGGAGGATTCAAATATTGGATGACTTGAAGGAAAGAAGAAGATTCTTGGAACTGAAGGAGGAGGCAGAGGACAGGGCACATTGGCAGTCGAGTCTACTACAAGAGTAGTGCCTTATACCATGGGGCCACCAAAGCAGGTTTTGGTTGTTATTGATTTATTCATATAGGGTAATTTTATGTTGTTAATGATTTATTCATATAGGGTAATTTGATGTTAGTGGAAGGCTAACTAAACTGGGACAATGAAGAGAGACAAAATGGTAATATCAACTAAATTTTATTTATTTGAAGTACCATATTTAAAGTTAACTCTTTGAATCTACTGATGATATCATTGCATGATCTATAAACTAAGACACAACATCCAGCATCCTGCTTGTTAATTCACCACTGCAAAAGGGTAGCTTCAATTAACCAATGATACATTTAAGCCATAACTTAAATTGAACCCGGGACACTTGGTTCGGTAGAAAGATGCACTACAGACCAAGTTAAAGCATCAAACAACAACCATAAAAAATATTTCAAAGTAATTCAATACAAGTTATACCAGACTAAACATCCCATTTAGGGTTTAGGGGGTCTGAAATCAGGATTAATCTTGGGTATGTATTGATACCGGTAATATTAAACTACTGGCTGTTTCACAACTGAGGGGAATTGGGTACAAGATTACGTTTGAACCAGAAAATGTGTCAAAAGTCCAATCTTTTACATTCTTAACTTGGGGAAAACTATGAAGTTTTCTAATTTTAAAATTTTGTTTTGTTTTTTAAAATATCATTACTAAAATTGTTTCACTGGTCTCAATTCAACTGTTTTCTAATGAATACAGAAAACCATACCACTACTCAACTGGTTAAAGATGTATTACTTACCCAATTTACTTGCCATCCATGTTGTCTTGAGGAATTTAGAGGCCGTAGGCCCTCCTGTTTTTTTAAGAGCCCATATTTTTTATCACAATTATAGTAACTTTTTTAACTTTTTACATTAATTAGAGGGTAGTTGGATGAAGGCATTAAGAACCACACCAAAAATTAAAACACATCCAGTAAACTTAAAAATTTTATGGGTGTCAATAAGTATAAAAGGTTTTTTTTCAATATTCTTTGACTTTTTCCTATATTCCAGGTAAGTTTGAATGTATGTTGTGACAAGTTATGAGACCTTAAATCACTCAGTATTCTTGTCATATCTAGAGGCTAAATCATAGTATATATAATAGCTATAAAATTAATGTTAGTTTTGAATAGAAGATAAGATTTGAAAATGGGATGTTTTTATACATAAATTGCTCTAAGCTGCTGAACATTCATAGACTTTTTCATGCGCCTATCAAAATAATATTTTGTTTTTATAACTAAAATGTATTCAAAGGTACTTAGCTTACAACGATTTTTGAATATTTTAAAACCAGCTTCAGTGACAGAAAGGTTCAAGGCGCCTCACTTGCTTGGACTCAGACTGCCGATGACGGGGAGATTGAGATTCATTGTTAGATGTACTGAAGGTGGTATTTCTTAAATGGTTTTCCAATTTCACTCCATGCAAATGTATGTTCACTTCTTATAAATATAACCTTCCTTATCCCTAAAACCATTAGCAACCATCCAACAGGGGTAGTAAAATGTGGTGCTAAAAACAAAATATACTTTAAAAATAATAAATTACATGAAAAAGTATTAATGATTATACCACTTTTTTTTACTGTATTACTTTCAAAATTAGGTTTCAGTATTAAATTTAATTTACTAGAATGAAATAGAAATTAGGGGTGAATTTGTTATACACCTGTTTGTTTGGTAAAGGTGTACTCTTGCAATGTTGACCTGTGGTAGCGCTGGTTAGTTTCCGCGGTGGGAGGAGGTGTTAGGTTGGCTTTGAGGTTGGGTAGTGGTAGTCTGTTTTTGTTGGCAGTGGTTGTGTTTCTTCTGACCGAAGCTTTGGGTGTAGCCCATTGGTGAGACGACCAGGAGGGGGAGGGTTAGATTAGTTGGGTAAGGAAAAGGGTAGCTTGGTGAGCTGGTGGGTAAGAAGGTGAGAACAGCTTGGTGCAGGAATCCATGGTGAGCCGTTTAGTCAGGATGTGAAGACAGCTCGTCAGAGGAGACTGCGGTGAGCTGGGGTCAGGATGTGAAGACAGCTCAGCGTAGGAGACTGCTGTGAGCCGTTGGGTCAGGATGGGATGACAGCTCGGTGTAGGAGACCACGGTGAGCCATTGGCTAAGGATGTGAAGACAAAAGAAGACAACCAAGTAATGATCATGTGTTTATTCCCTGAAGAGTGGTGTTAACCCACTGATGGCTGGACAACGACTGGTCTTGGATCCGCTCACTCCCTCCTTTTATCTACTCCTCAGCATGGTCGTTCGGGAGGACTCAGTCCTGGGCGTTTGGACCCCTAAGGGTAGCATAGTGGGAGGGAGGAGGTTGGCGTGTTATCAAAGGCGCAGACTAGGGTAGTTGGCGGAGATAGCCGGTTTTGGCCGACCAGTGTCGAAGCTAATCACTGGTAGGTAAGGGGGGATCATATAGACAAGGAGCGTAGCAAGTGGTGGTAATGCAAGAGGACGATTGTAACATACATAGAGAAAGGGGAAGGGGGTAACAAATTAATTATAACTTTGCCAAAAACCACAATAACACAATAAAGTCACCATAAAATCAATTAATTTACAGCAAGAAGGACAATAAGAGAAACATTCTTTATGTAACTAAATATTGCTAACAAGTACAAGGTACAACAAAGATATTTTTTCTTTAAATGACAGATTCGGCGAGTACGGATATGTCCAGCACTACCCAGAGTTTAAGGGAAGCACATGAGGCAGTTTACCCAGGGTATTGGTTCTCGAGGCCTTCAATCACTCAACTATTTACATTTCACAGAAACAAATCTCATGCAGTCACGGCACACTTGCATAAAAAACAGTTTTGGATCTGGTTTTTTAAGTCATGTCAAGATAAAAATAATCTAGCTCAACATTTTAAGGAAGCTTTTATAATTTTGTCCAAGCACAGTTTTATTATTTTATACTAACATAATATTCAAACACTAAACTAAATTAGTTTTTGTGTATCAGGAGTCCCCCAAAATTCTATCTACCCAACCCTATGAACCTTCGGGTGGCCCTGTTTATGTCACCCTGTAAATTATAAGTAAGATCTAGACAAAGATGTGGTGTAAAAATGCTGAGTTCCTATTTAGCTGTGTGGCAATAAGCATGGAAGTAGGAAAATGTCAAAAATTCAAACTCCTATTCAATTCCATTGAAACTTTATTGCTCATATCGGTAATTGAAAAAAACAAACCTTTTTTAATTATATAGTAGAAGATTAATATTTTAATTTTATATTTGCTTATTTTTACTTTTCTAAGAGGCTCTGGTGCTATCTGTGGGGTGAGGCGGGCTCTTAAGGTGGGGATGTACGCTACGCTCATGGTAGACATTCAAGAACTGTTGAGCTCACCACGCGAATAATATTAAACTGTTTTAGTGAAGAATTATTTTATTTATTATTATCTAATAAGGTATTGCTATAAAGAAAAATACTGCAAAGGCACTGCACTGCGCTCACATTCCCTACACTCCAACTTTAATCAATGTAAGTTGGGGTTAATTGGGTCTTTAATCACTTAGTAAACCAGGGTTATAGCTCATATGGACATGTGAGATAGTCAGATAATTTGGAATTATTGTCAGAAACAACAATGAGCACTAGTAGACATTTTTGCAGTCAGAAATATTAATGTCAGTATACCATATTGTGTATGAACACAGCCCCTGTATAGAGGGGAAAATATCAGACAATTTAATTTTAATGAGTCCACTATAGACTCTGTCATAGTGAGTTACTGGACACAGGAAAATCATGAATACGTCGATGGTAATGGCATCAACATTTCATGCCGAAAGTTTCTTATGTGGGTATCATTTTCAATACATATTTGAATTATCTTTGTAAATAGTTAATATATTAAGTAGGGTAGTTTTAATTAACTTCCTTTGTGAATTTTGTCCCTCTAAACAGTTATTGCTCTCTGAACTGCACACAAGCCATTATCATGCTCTAGTCAGAGGCTCAGCCAGATTTTTTTTTTCTACGCCATAGGGGATGTAGCCTAACTGTGGTAGCTTTTGTCCAAATCATCCAACAAGAGATGACAAAGAATTATTTTTTAATGCTCCTCTTGAAGCAATTTAATTTTTTTTTAAACCATAGTTTGAGTCACTAGCCTAATAGTCAATGCGTTGAGGATGAATACACAATTACATATTTATTACTATTTAAAGGATGGTTTTGGAACTTCGTCTTCTTTTTATATGACCCTGTTTCAACCACATACCTTGAATTTGTCTGTAAAGGGGTTCTCTGGAAAACGTTTTTAGCTATACATTGAGGTTCAGACAGATTTATTCCCTCAGATATTCAACTGAAACTCGTGCTATTTAGTTATAAATGTACCAGTATTTTCTTCTGACAAGAATATTTAAAATCTTCAGTCTATCAAATTTAGTAATTTAACTAGTTACAAATGAATTTAGAAAGTAAAACGAAAGTATCTTTACCACTGGCTTAGCATCAACTTTGTTTTTAAAATTTATTTTTAGAACCATATAAAGAAATGACAGTTTAAATTACTTGGCTCTGACCAAGATGGTTGTATTTATTTTATTTAATACTTTAGCACCGCATCATACTTCCCGTTCGGGCTATAAGTTTATTACTAATTACACTAATGGGTTAGGAATTGGCAAGGTTGAATTTAGAGGAAGCGAACCCACATATGCTTGGAGGGAGGGTAGAAAACCATTTAGGAAAACCCACCCCAGTTCACCCAACCGAGATTCGAACCTTGATTTGCCCGTCCTAGGCAATCTAGCTCAACACGAAACTAGCGCGTTATCTACTTACGCCACCGAGGCGGGTAGGATGACTGTAAGCTGTAAGGGAAACATGAAGGTGGAGGTTTGAGTGACGCCTGGAGTCTGATTTGGATGCTGAGTGGTTTTACATCCATCTCTAATGCGGGACTTACACGATCAATAATATTGACAATACCTGTTCATATTGTCAATAATATTGACCGTGTAAGGTGAAAAACTGGATTTACGGTCGATATTGATGGAGTTTTGAAGAAAATCTGGATTTTCTGTTTTTCGGGCATCAATACTGGAAAGTAGAGGGGATAATTGTCAGTATTATTGGCCGTATAGGGGCGAGCGTCAATATTTCCATCAATACTCAGTTCAGTTCAAGTCTCACTCCTGTGAAGGTAACAATGACCGACCCCATTACAGACGATTTAGTCCTTGGGAACGATGAAGATATTGTTGGAAGAGGATGGTACACAGAGTCAAGAAATAGGTGGATGCACTCAGCAGACTTCTGCTAATTCCACAGCTTCAACATCTTCAATGCTTCCCCCACCATCACCTCTTCAAACTCCTCGAAACAAAAAACAAACAAACAAGAATGCAAGGTCCAATCTCGAAGCAAAACGAGCTTTTACAAAAAGCATGTACCCTTTTGGAAACCTCATTGAACCCTGACAGCAACATTCGGACTATATCTAAAGCTCGGGGAGAAAAATTGCTGACTTTGGAGTCTAGACAAAGAGCTTTCGCAGAGAAAGCAATAAATGGCATCCTTTTTGAAGCAAGCTTGGGGACTCTTAAACGCGACTTCGTTAAAATAAATGTGGAACATGAACCTCCAAGAAGCTCAGGTAATTCGCAGGGTACTAGTTCCTCATAATTCTCGACATTCAACTACAGTACTTCTTCCCCACCTGTGACGACCCTACCATTCGAAATGAGCTTACAAACAGAGGACATCTCCTCACTTTTTCAGAACTTTAAAGGGTGAGTGTTGGCGGTTCTGAAGTATTTGCTCAACTTCAGTTTCCTTCAACAAAACTATATAAGAATATTCTATTTTTCAAACATCCCTACATCCAACTTTGCGTTTCACTCGACGAGTAGTTCCAAGCGCCAAAATAATAGATATGCAACCTTTTATGTGGTTATCCATGTTTTGGAAGGACAAAACCCAGAAACAACAGAATTAACCACACAGATTCCACCTGCTTGTACGCATAAAGAGAGGTACTGTACACATTTATTGACAAAAGTATTGTCAATAATTTGATCGTGTAAGTGGGGCAAGTTTGAGAATGGTTGGCACGAGGATTGACGGTTGTATTGTCAATACTGATATTGTCAATATTATTGATCATGTAAGGCCCGCTTAAGAGAATTTCCTCTTGATTGCTTTCCTTAAATCTACACCTTTGTATAAAGACTCAAACTCTTGTGTCAAACGCAACAATCAAACGTTGTTTTAGCACCGCAGAGTGTACGCACATGAACTAACTACGCTATCGAGTTGGATATGAGTAAGGTTGAATTTAGCTGAAGTATATTTACATTTGCGTGGAGGGAGAGTGGAAAATAATTTTAGACGTCATCGTTGTTGGAAAACACAACTGTACAAAAATATAAAAGGTTCTGAATCTTTTCAAATTTAAAGTGTTAACAAATAAGTGGACTATATTATAACTTCACACGGATCTCCCCTACTGATTTTGAGTATTTAATAAGATAAATTGGACCAAAAATATCAAAACATGATCCGTTAATGAGATCAGTCATTTCATTTCAGTAGTATTGTTAGTTAAGAATAATTAGTATTGTAAATAATAGTTATGTAGTAAGCATGTATGTGATCAATACCTTTCCCAGTACCCTCGCTATTTTTTGCCCTGCCCTTTTCTCTTCAATACGATGCTAACAAACTTTCATTTTTTCTTTACAATCCTTTGCATCAATATTCATAGAAGTATTAATTTCTAGCCAAGCATCATTATTCATATTTTTTGGTAGTAATCTGAATGTTTTGGGTTCCACAAAGTATCTTTTCTTTTGTCTGTCTTGATAAATTCGAGCGGTTTCTCTTCCCTCCACATATTCGTAACTTTAAGAAGTCAGTCTAAGTAAGTAAAGGAAATAAGTGGATTTCGATAAGTAAATCAAAACAAAAAGAAATTAAGTAAGTAAACAGACCACCACTCTCAATTCGCTCATTCACCACGAATCACGTTCAAACGTACACTGCGAGCACCTTTATGTTCGCTCCATAAACCGACACCCGACGGATCAGAACGAACCTCAGCGCGAGCATTACACTACACGCTCAGTGTGCGTCCAAACGAAGGAATAGCGTTACATTACAGCATCGATTACATTACACTTTAAGCGGGGTTTCCACATGCAATAATTAATGGCGCCACTAATCATAGCGTCAGTAAAGTAAAAAGCAGTTGAACTTTTTGGCGCCAGTATCTTGTTTGTTTGTAAACAGTGTTTAAATTGCTAAGAGTGTTTTTACGAACGATGGCGAAACTAGCAAAGAAATGGTCAACAGAACATATAATAATGTGTTTTGTATTTAATTGGAAATATAGTTCAACAAAAATATAAACTTATCTTGTGTCATTCACAAATGATTATAATATGCTTCTGGGTCTCTTGAATTAAAGTACGCGACGTACCCAAATCATCTCTACGTGAAATACATTCACGAACCCATTATTTATGTTTTCGCTTCTTTCTTTTTATTATTTTCTGGAGTTCTGAAGACAGGATTTGTACTACGACATCAATACTTGCATTAACTACGGCAGTTGACACCACGTTGAATGCTGCACCAGTAGAAAACTGATTGATGAATGTGGAAACACAAACTGGCGCCATTAAACTGGCATACTCCTGGCGCCAATAATCATTGCATGTGGAAACCCTGCTTTACACCCGTCTCTACGCGGCTTTACATAACCACATTTCCCACTGGGATACTTATGTAGCGTCGCTGAGTCGAATCATTCTTGTTTTACACCCATTTCAGTGCTCGAGTAATCTCCCTTCAATACCAGTAAGAGTCGAATGAATCGAGGAGTCGAGTTTTTCATCCTTAGTGATCACTCTTTCCTTTCAATACAAGCCGTAAGGCGTCACTCTCGCAATGGGCTTGATTGCCAACGACGGGGAGATCGAAGATCGAGTCTCGGTCTAGCGTATTGAAGGTGGTATTTTCTAAATATTTCCTCACTCTCCCTCCATGCAAATGCGTATATCATTTCTCTAAATCAAACCTTCTTCATCCCCAACACATTTGCGTAGTTAGTACATATGTGTATAGGCTATAGCCCAAATAGTGACAAAACAAAATATCTTGTTTGTATCCGTGCCCTACATCCTACTACCCGTCCGGGATAGCCACATATTTGCACTATCAGGGTAAGGATGATAAAAGTATAGTTGAGACATATAGCTTCATATACATGGACGGAGAGTGGGAAATCGTATAAAGCCACCTTAGAACACGTGGCAGGGATTTGGAGCATAACCTTCCTGTCATCGGCAGACCAGTTAAAACGAGACTGACTTTTTTTTTGTCCCTGTGTCCACCATTGTGGGTAATAAGATTCTGGTTTTTATCAACAAATACGACTAAAATAAGGCTTCAAGATGTTTACCAAAAGAGTCTGGTTTGACCTCGCTTTTTTTGTCTTTTCTGTAATTGGCTGGTTTGCAGCCAATGAGAAGGTTTGTCTTTAGCCAGCTTTTGGTTGAGAGCCAAGTACAAACTTTAAAAATTGTTTAGTAACATACTTTAACTTTAATACGCGTCATTTATCGGTGTCGGTAGTAGGACGATAATGGCCAGTGAACATTTGAAGGTAAGAAATTGAAAAGTTTTTGTATTTTTTAATCTTCTAATGTGCAATGACTGAAAATCAAATCAAAACTGCTTTAGTAGAAAACGTTATAAATTAATTTGGTACTGACAGTAGATGCCGTCAGTTTCTATTTAAGTAGGTAGTGTTTTTATTTAATATTATAAAATGAGTTAAAATTATAATATTGTAATAAATTAAATCCTTCCAAAAATGTTTATTTTGCCTTACTAAAATAATAACAATATCTTCATATTATATATTTAACTTCCTTGGGCTTTCTTCCTAAAAAAATATGACTATTGAATCATTGTATAATGTATACTAATTAATAAGATATGAGATTTTTAAATAATGTTACCAAATTCTCAAATTTAACGTAATGTTTATAATACCAAACTATTTTTAGAATGATGAATATAATTAACTGTATCTTAATTTTAAATGTATGCAGTTTTATGTTTATAAGTTTACTAATTGCGTTCAGGTTGAAGCTAGACCCTGTTTTTGCAATTTCTATATTTTTAGTATATTTACAGTGCCAATATAATGCCAGTGCCCACATAAGATATTCCAGAGCTGTATTTAATGGAGTAACAAGGTTTGGAATTGAACATAGACCCTTAGACAAAAAACTTTAGATTATACATATTTTCCACAGTATGTGGACGCTATAAACAAAATGTATGTAATTTGGGGTGTTCACCGTGCATTTCTTAACAAACTGATTATTCATCACACGACTTTTTTTTACAATTAACTTAATTCTAGAAAAAAAACACTACACAACGGCTCTGGGATTATAATCATCACTATAAAAAGAAAAGCCTCGATTTAGTCAATGTTAATTTGTTTGACCATGTCAGGAATCAAACCCAATACTTTTGGCTTGGTGTAGACACACATCTAATAAGGTTTAGGTCAGAGTAATTATAATCTTAAACATCAATTTTGTCAAGTTGTAAACAAGCCAGTGTTGACATTTATAACCAGCCCGTTGTGTGTTTGATGTTAAGTTTCAACAGTAACAAATAAAAAAGTAAGTTTTCTCTCTTTCGTATCACTGCATTTTTGAGCGGTAGCAAGGTTATTAGTTAATCTTATCACTTATCAGTTTAATTGAACAAGAGTTACGGCGTGTATTCTTGGCACTTTGGAATGGAGATGTGACCAGGGAAGAATGTAGCAGCCAACCAGTATTGGTTGACCTTGACAGGAGCAACTCCAGCAACTCCAATAAAGATCGAGTTTGTCCACTTTTAATTCAAATAAACGTAAAGCTCAAACGATAACTTATGGTTGTGCAAGAGACTAGTCTCACAGCTTGTGACCGAGATTCTACCAGTGGCGGCTCGTAGCTAAAATTAGTGGGGGTGCTGCTCTAGAAAATGTTTAGCCTTTGTTTTAAAATTGTGTAAAAGGAAAAAAAACATGTATAAAAAGAAAATTTGTTCAGGAACTTGATAAAATCTTAACAATTTTTTTTTTACTTACTTTAACTTAAATTGTTACAGTTCAAGCTTGGTCTATTCATTTAAAAATGAAATCCATTCTTCTTGTTTTAATTTGCGCAAAAAGTTCAATAATGTTCTCCTTGATCTCTGGATGACAATGGAGGACATTTTTCTCCATTGAAAGTACTGCAAGCGCATTTAGTCTTTCTATTAAATAAAATAACTGAAAAAAAATGAATCAAATAGAATATCTGGAAGCAGAATAATAATCTAATTCTACACTCTTCTACACTTTATCACATTCAAGAATATGGTACACGGTTTTTAAGCACAACACACGCTGAGTAAAAAAAAACTTCTCCTTCCACCATCACGCCAGAGCCGGCACTGTGAAAGCAACAATGCTCTCTCTCTACCTGGCAGTCTCGCCTTACTCCCCACCCCCTCCTATGGGCGCATGCGCACAACAATCAAACAACACGTCAATGGCACTGTGAAACGCACAGTTTCATACAAAGATGTTTGTATCTTTTTCATAAACTGGGGGATGCTACTGAAGTACTGACATTAAGCTTAAGGAATATATATTGCACTACAAAAATAAATAAAGAATTAAAGAAGAAAGGACTCATTATATTAAATGCTATCGATAATATAAAGTGGAAATAGGGAATGCTGCAGTTCCGCAGTGCCTATACACGAGCCGCCACTGGATTCTACACATTGTTTCGTTATACCAATGTTAACAAACATGTCTTGAATGAGACTGATTATATTGCCAGGGCTGGGGTTCAAATCCTTCAACCCCCTCCTCCCATCCCCCGAAAGTTGACGAAAATACTGCCTTAATTACGGTTTAAACAGAACCAGGAATTACGAGTAGGGTATATTATAGCTTGTAGCCACCATTGTTATGTTTAAGAACATTTTTAAAAATAGAATGTATTTGTGAGTGGGCTATCCAAGAGTCACCCCGTGGTTAGGGCATTGGCGTACTAAGCCAAAGGTTCCGTCTTCAATTCCTGTGTCCAGGTGTCATTTTTCAATTTAAAGAATATGATATTTAGATGTGGTTGTAGCCGTAATCAACAATTAATAAAAAATATCTTGGCTATTTAATCCGTCGCGATCTGTGAATTTGTACAATTGTCATTGTTCTATTGGCAGCATAAGCAAAGCCCTTCCGAATCGAAGGTGGCTGCGATATCTGATAGCTCGTGATCTTAATCGATCACTCATATGTAACTGACGATTTCCAAACGTCCATCATAGACTCTGCATTAAAATATGAGTGAAGACAACCCCGCGCATGGGATGACTCTCGGATGGTTCAGTGGGGAGAGCCCGTATCCCGTATCCAGTTGTAGATTTTGACTCCTAAGATTATGATATTTTGATGCAACTATAACTGTTATCAACAAATATATTAGCATGGGTTTTTAATTGATCATAAAAATAAACACTGCTTAGCTTGTAGAGTAATTTAATATGCTACATCTTTCTTTGCCTGCGGCGCGGCGGTTGGGTGGTTGTGTCTGCCAAACCCCCCCTGAAATGTTGTCTTGATTACGACCTTGTATATTGTGCAATTTTCTCATCAGCATAATTAAATAACAAAGTGTTACCTACTGCATGTATTCACATTGAATTTAAATTAGTTGAATTGGAGTACTTTAAACACAAAATTAATAATTATTAAACTACTTTGTATTCGCGTGTATTCTGCTTTTAAATACAAGTAAAATTACATTTGTAATTAGTTATTTGCTATCTCAGCCGTAATCAAGATGATTAATGCGATGTGCTCCGACCTCATGAACAGCGTTCTCACGGTTCGATTTTAGTTGATCAGCTTGATTAACAGCAATCTAATGGAAATTACCGCGTGAACCTATATTTCAGTTTTTGTTGATCAACTTTAGTTGATTCCACAAAAGCTTGACCTAGTTAAACTTTTGTCGTTCAAGTGGTGAGTCATCACTGATTTTCAGTCAAGTTGAAACGTATTTGAACCATGTGAGCTATTGCCAGTCGACTTATCATTCGATATCGACGCGTTATTGCTGTGTGGTGCTTGCATAAATTCAATAATAAAATGTCTCAGAAGTGGTCTGAAAGTAATATGTTCCAATTTATAGAATTATATCAAAAGCATGACTGTCTGTGGAATTTCAAACTAGATACTTATAAAAATAAGGATGCGTGGGACAGTGTATTCTGCATCCTCCACAGCAAGTTCTCGCCCAAAGTTTTCTGAAACTCTTAGTTTATTTTCTTCTCAAAATCCAATTCCTAGCCCCAAAACGGCATTATTTAAAAAATGTTTTTGTCAAACTCCAATAAAAAATGCCTCAGTTCTCTGTTCAATAACTCACAAATACAGTAACCCCAATGGCTTCTTTGGTGCTGACTGACAGCTCACAGCTGGCGGCTTTGAAAAGTTACCAGACCAAATTATGTATCTCTACGCCGAACCAAATGATCTGCAAAAACTTGTGTTTAGCAGCTGTCACTTCTGACAGTCAACATTTAGGTATATACCTAAATGTTGACTGTCAGACGTTAGCTGTGAGCTGTCAATCAGCACCAAAGAAGCCATGGGGCTACTGTAGTTACTATAAGCGCACTAATAACTTCATTCGGTGCCATTTTATTTGTAACTCTCTAAAACGATTGTCGAAACGTGTGAACCAAAAGCTTAGACAATTTTAGTTGCTCAACTTAAATCGAACCGTGAGAACGCGGCTTTAGGCGGGTATCCAGTTGTTGCGTCTCAGCGTATCGTGTCACCGTTGCGTATGAGTGGAGACGGGAAATCGTTGCAAAGTGGCGTGTCAAATGTGATCAAAGAAACGCAACGGGCCCGATCGGTCATTTGTCGCCGTCCCATCAAAGGAATGATAAGGTACTAGGTTGAGACGTATGTGGATGGGCTATCATTTCACCGAGTTGCACGCTCATTCCTGTCGAGGGACACCCAGCGGAAACCTTGTGTAGAGATTTGGTTTTTGTTAGTACGGTTTTCTAAACTTATTGTTGTGATATATATATATATATATATATATATATATATACATATATATATATATATATATATTTTAGACTCAATGGAGTGAAGTAAGGAGGAGACCACATGGTTTATAAAAACATACAAATAGCATTTTGTTTAGAAATGTTGGACTCAATTGAAGATAACAAAAACTCAAAATCAGTTGGGTGCATCCTAGTGAAATTTGTGTATAATCCATTGACAGACTGGAAATTTAAGTCAGCCAATAAACTTGTTCCAATGTACACCTCCATGCTTTCTTACAATTTTGACACCCACTAACGCAGTGACTTTCGTTTCTTTTTTCAAAATAGAATAATGAATAAAAATGTAAGAGGCTGCTGCTATTTACGGAGATGTGCTCATTGCTGCAGAATAACTAGAACTGAACACTCAAGTTCGATACGTAGTACCATGTCCTTCGTTTTAATATGGATACGTAGTGATGATACGACAGTGTTGCACCGTATCGTATCACTAAATGATACACAACGATGACACGATTCGCGGATACACATTAATGGATACCTGGCTTAAAGACTTTTGTGTGGCTCTAATGCTGATGGTGTCGAACACTTTGTTCTTGACCAAGTTTTAATTTAATAACCCCTTGAAAATAATAGTTTATTGGAAATGTATCAAATGAAGTAATTGTGCCGTAGTATTTGTCTGGTTTCGGGAACGAGTTTGCGTCTCAGGATCCGCGGTGTCCTGATGCCTTGCCTCTGGGCCAAAACAACCCGCAACACTGCCCCTATGGGTTATACGCAGAGCAGATCTCCGGAACAGCTTTCACAGGTAAATTAAAATAACACTTCACAGCGGCTTTCCGTTCACATTTGACAACTAATTGGCTTCTGTTTGCTTGGTGTGGTGATTTTGAGCACATTTCACTTTATTGTTGACTGATAAACCTAACAGATTTAACTTATGTACAAATATAGATAATATTACTGTTGTTTATTGGCTATTAGGGTGGTATTTATAATAATATTTCTGATTTTTTTTTGTTACTTAACAAAACACATTCGATTAGGGTTGAAGTTTAGAACGTCTTTCAGTGATTTGTTTTCTACCTAACAATACACATTCAACTAGGGTGGTATTTTAGAAAGTCTTCCAGTAGTTTGTTGACTACTAAACAAAACTCATTCAACTAGAGAAGAATTTTAAATAGTATTTCAGTAGTTTGTTGACATTAATAAAACGCATTCAACTAAGACGGAATTTCAAAGTCTTCCAGTGGTGTGTTGACTACTAAACAAAACACATTCAACTAGAGAATAATTTTAAATAGTCTTTCAGTAGTTTGTTGACATTAATAAAACCAAATTCAACTAAGACGGAATTTCAAAGTCTTCCAGTGGTGTGTTGACTACTAAACAAAACACATTTTTTTAAGACTATATTTTAAATAATTTTTCAGTTTCAGTTGCTTGTTGACTACTTAACAAAACACATTCAATTAGGGCGGAATTTTAGAAAGTATTGACTGGTAGGTGGGTACACTGGTGCAGCCAGAATTCGTTTGGGGGGAGTGAGTTGGGTTTAATTTCACTGACCAACTAAGCGGGGTCCATTGTTTTTTCCTTCGGGAAAATTTGCAAATTTAAGAAATGCAAAATGCAAACACACCAAAAGAAATACAATAATATCCTAAATAATTTAAAGTCCATAAAAATTGTCATAATTCTCTAATTATTTGGACTATTAAGTTTTTATGAATAAATTTTTATTTATGCATACTGATAGTTTCAATAAATTGTAATTTTGAAATTTAATTTATAAAATTATTTTATGAGCTAAAATCTGAAAATTCAAATAAGCAACTTACACTAACTTTTAACTCTCAAAATCACTTTTGTAATTATTCACTTTAGTCTTATGTTAATTTTCCTTGGCTTCATAGAAAGTTCTTTGAGAAAAATCATATCTGGCCAGAACTGGTCCGTATCTGGGGCAAATCTGGCATTCCCAGGTTTGGCCAGTTCCACTTCTGGGCCAGATCTGGCATTTTTCCACATGGGTCCATAACTGACACCTCTGGATGTATGTACATGAAGCCCATTAAGTCTTCATTTGTAGAGTTTCTCATGTATGATTTCAACAGCATTTGGGATGAGAAAGAGGTAGGTGGGTAGCAAGGTCTGAGGGATTTAAACCCAGAACCCCCCCCCCCTCCCTGGATGCACCAGTGGGTAGGTACTTAACAAAATAGGAACATTTAAATAAGGCGGGATTTTAGAAAGTCTTCCAGAGGTTTGTTGACTACTGATACTAAACAAATTAACACATTCAATTAAGACAGGATTTTAAATACCAGCAATATTTCAGTTGTTTGTTGACGCCAAATAAAATACATTAAATAGGACGTAATTTAATAAAGTATTTCATTGGCATGTTGACTCCTTAACAAAATACATTATTTTATTAAGGCGGGACTTTAGAAAGCTTTCTAATGGTTTGTTGACTGCTTAACAAAACACATTAAACTAAGGAATAATTTCAGAAAGTCTTCTTGTAGTTTGTTGAATACTAAACGAGACACATTCAACTAGTTTGGAATTTTTGAATATATTCCTGTGGTTTGTTGAATACTAAACAGAACACATTCAACTAGGGTGGGATTTTATAACCTCTTTAAGTTTTTTGTTGAAATTCAACGGCTATAATATGCTTTCTTGGTAACTGAGATTTTTAAAATAGTTTAAGGCTGTGTAATAAACTTATAAATTATTTTTAATATCCTATTTATTTATTTATTTGAAAACTACTTTGCCTTTGAATTTAAACTCTAAAAAATTCATGGGTGGATTAAATGTCAGGCTCATCAAATATGGTTTGCTGTTAGTAAGGAGGTTGAGGTTTGAATGCTAGTTAGGTGTAGCCTACTGAGGGTGTTTTTCCTAAATCGTTTCTCACTATCACTCTATGAAAATGGAAGCACATCTATTATAAATTCTAATTTCTTCATTCCAAACCCACTAGTGTAATTTAAATGTGAATAGCCTAGATGGGTGGGTGGTAAGACACAGTAAAAAAATTCTGGCTCCAACACAGAAATGTATGAGATTCACTTGGACTGATCACTTATGCAATTGCTTGTTCCTCACAGCTCCTCGACACGAGAACAAACGTTCCTGGTTGTACAGGATATACCCTTCCGTCATCCACCGACCTTTCACAAGATGTAAACCTGGAGCCTTGACACACAACTGGGGTCAGAACCCACCCAACCCCAACCAGGTGTGTGTTTCTTCACTGAAATAGTTGTGCATGTTTGTGTGGTAGAAAATATACATCACTAGCTGGGACTTATTAATTTGTTACCATGATATTATAAACCTGAAAATAGCCACATGATGTCACTCTACATGATCCGGAATTCAATAATGTTATAAACATGACATGTCATTGAATTGTGATGATAAATTGTACTGAAGTAATTCATTTCCAGTCACAGATAAGAAAACTAAATTTTTGTTGATTGTATATGTTCCTGTGTCTTGCCACTACTATCCTTAAATATTTAGAGCACGACAAAATGTGTTGTTGGGACAGAATACATCTGTAGGTCCAGCTACATATTTTGAGAGAATGGGCTGGTTCACAGGTTCGTGGATGCATGCCTCACCCAGTTTTTGTCCAGTAACCTATACCCCATTAAGTCGATCTCTCTTAGAACTTTGTAATTACAGGTGTTCACAAAAACAATCTATGTTAGTATCTAAGTTACTCAAATCTGACTGGATAACAATTCATAGTTTTGAAAATATTGCATCTTTTTCTCTCATTTTAGCACCAAATGGTGGGCTTGAGTTAAACATTGAACAATAAAATATGGAAAATAATTGATGTAAAAAGGTTAGTTTCTAATAACAAGGGGGGGGGGGGGG